>CATIVE010000592.1:0-17058 GCA_949628195.1 Phasia obesa
ATATATATATATATATATATATATATATATATATATATATATATATATATATATGTATGCATACAGCATATATTGGGGACACAAAAATTTTTCCTTTTCCTATACGAAATTATGTAATTTTTTATTAAACATGTCTATACATACTGATATTTAAATAAAATTCTACATAAAATTGGAGTAATATGCTGTATTGTACGTTACGCATACTATTAGGACAATTGGATACATTGCGCACATTTTTGGTACCTGTCCTAATTGTATATAGTACATATAATAAAATTTGTGATGCCACATGTTTCACTTAATTTTCTGTTTTTTTCCGCCGCCGGTAATATTTTCTTTATTGACGTTGCACTTTGTCTTGTTTTGTTCAGTGATGTTAACACTATTATTCATAAAATCGACAACATGTTTTTAAAAATGAGAAATTTTAAATACCACCACAGGTTTTAAAAAAACATATTGAACACTCATTTAAAGCAAATTTAAATTCTACTATGGTGGTCCTAAATTCCGTAATAAAAAAATTAAATCAATCTAAACTTCTGTAAATAGAGATTTAAATTATAAATATACATTTGTACTTAGTCATTTTATTCCAATAAATATACCATTTTCTTATGATAAATATTTTGTTTACAGATTGCGAAAAATATTAAAAGTGGTTTAAAAAGTATTTGTATGTGTATGATGCAAATGATTTTTTTCTAATAACTGTGTTTATAATAAAAGCAAAAGCAAATTATGTATATAATTTACAAACATTGTCAATAATGAACGTAAATATGTATTAACGATCAGGAGAATATTATATTCTAATTTAAATGAAAGATTTTATAATAAATATCGAAATATTAAAAATATAATTTTTATTAATAAATTTGATGCAACGCTTAATTATTTCGTAATAATATATATACTCATATACGTTCGGAAAACTATATACATATAATCGATATTAAACTTGCGATTTTTTCATTGGGACTGAATACTTATTACATTAATTGTTAGAAATTTATGACTGTTGTAGCTTGTTTTCATTTAAGATTAAAATTAATGCTGACCAACAACCTGGCGATATTAGAAGACTGCTATAGAGGGCTGTCACAGAATCCAAGTCGGTTTTGCTTATTATCGGTTTTGCAAACCAATATTGGTTTCATTTGGTGTCATAAAACCAAGTCGGTTTCGAATTGAAATAAAACCGATGTTCGACTCAGCTGTTGTTTAGCATTTGTACTTCTTTTACAAATTCATTGTTACTTTTCTTGGACAAAATAATTATTTTCGCATAAATATTATTAGAAGTCATTGCATTAAAATATATAAAAAATAAATTATGATAAAATAAAATGCATATTTGCTACTAGAAGTAGGCCTCTCAGAAAATTTAAGTAGAATTTTGTGAGATTGTAGCAATCCACTTGAACTAAGTTGTTGCGAGCATTTGTACTTTGTAAGTACAATCCCAATTTCAATTGATTTTAACTATTGGTGTGCATTTATATTCAGATTTGTGACCATGATATGAAAATTCGAGCGGGAGATGCACCGTATCCGGGCTCTAGCATTGAAACCTTTATCAATGCAGCTCCAGACATTTTCTTAGAAAGTATTAGTAAGGCGACCGACCATTGAGCACAACATCTGCAGTAGTTACAACATAGAAAACACCAAAGATGATACAAAGTGAACACGAGTTTATAACACAATAAACATAAAATAATGCATTTTATTCCATAAAAGTTTAAAATTAAGTCTTTCAAAAGCTTACATACATATATAGTAGTATTTTTAAAACGAAATATTAATATAAAGCCATATTTTCACAAATAATAATCAATAATTATTAACTTTTATAAATACTCTAATAATCTCTTGTTTTAAAGTAAAATCGCTAGATCGCTACATCGAAACAGCTGACACGATATGAGAAATACATTTTTTAATTTTACTTTGATTAATTAAATCTGCCAACTACACAGCGGACTATCACACATGAGGCCTCTACCATTTTACAACATAACTTTAAAAATAAAATAAAAGGAAAATAATAACATGAAGTAAACCAAACCTAATTTTGTATGCTTCTATAGCGGCAATTGTAAAATACTCTCTGTGCAAATTTTAAACATTTGTCTATTACGGTTGAAGATAAGGTCATAGCATTGTACCAAAATCATGTCTTCTGGACGATCAGTACCCTTAACCTTTTAATGTACTCTTTTTGCTATAGAAGATATTGGATCACACTTCTTGCAGATATTATAGCCCCCTTATTACAATTAAAAATAAGTCGATATAATTGCATATGCATGTACATACTTCTCCCGACTCCTATGGAAACTCGTTTTAATGTATTACTTTATGTTATTCTAGCGGACTAGTAATACAATAAAAAATAACTTCTTGTGTAAGAACCCCTTACATTTTGTATGTTTTTATTACTGAGATATGTGTGTATATAAAAATCGGTTGACGGTTGTAAATTGCAAAGGCTTACCTATTACGGTTCAATAAAAAGGTCATATATGCGAGATTCGAGTCTGCCTGGGGACACCTTGTATTTTTTATTATATTGGCTGTTATAGCAGAGAAACCCGAACATTTTCTGTGAAAACTTTAAATTTATACCTGTTGCGGTAGAAAAGATGGAAGCTTGGAACAGACCGACAGACGGACAGACTACGTAGCAATGTTAATAGAATTAATTATAATCTTAGTAAGTAACAACAAATAACAAATATCCAATAAAACTAAATAAAGAAAAAAATGTTTCAGTTTAAACTAACAAATACATAAACTAACTTACAAGCAGTCTCTCTGTTATCATCATGGCTATGTGGAAGATATGATAATTAATCATAAGATATTATAATTCGAGTATTAGATAATATAAGTTTGAAAAAAAAACAAGAAATCGAGACTTGTGCGAGTTTAACTAATTAACTGAAGATTTTGGATTTCGGATACTTACCTTCTTAACTCAAATTTTTTAAAGATATAAAATTTGCCTATTATTTAAAAATTTGCCTATTATTTCCAATTTAAAAATTAATCCCAAATAATTTTATTTGTAAATTCTTGTTTTACATTGTAAAAATTAAGCTAAGCTTATAAAAGGGGTTTAAATACACAATTAATATAATATATATTTAATTTTTTCAAGTTTATGTACTTATATACAATATATTTAATTTAACAATATTTAGCTCAACACTTAAAATTTGCATACAACAAATGTGTCGGCTGCAAGCTTTAGATCGTATAAGTTAAAAGGCAGAATTAAAACGGACTATAGTAGCACCTGCCTAAGCCGAACATTACATAAGTTTGTTTGCGAAAATAAGTGATAATCTGAAATATATCAGTCAATTGCGAATCAGATTCACACACGTAGGGTTTCGTACTAAGTTCAGTACAACTTTAAAAATACATATAAGTTGTTAATTTGTTCAAGGGGGCACCCTATAATTTTTAATTATTTTTTCTACTATATCATAATACAAAATACCTGGTCCAGAATATCAAGTGTCTACCTATAACGTTTAGAAGAGAAGGCCAAATTTCCCAAATTCGCGACATCTAAACCACATCCTTTTATTTTTATTAAATTTCTTTAAGTTGTTTGTTAAAGTAGATATTGCGAAATATAATCTGCGTAAATTTTAAAGTTATATGTATAAGAATTTTCTGTGGAAGTATCAGAAGCCATGTTACTGTCGGAACACCCTCTAATTGTTATGGCGGCGATGACAACAAAAAAATTTCAAAAGTCTGCCTAGTACGGTTTAAAAAATAAAGCCATATCCGTCCAAATTATGTCACTTTCGGAGAACCCTTTAATTTTATAAGTTGTTATAGTGGTCATGGAAATTTCCTATCTATGAATATATTAAAAATCTACCCATTTGATTAAAAAAATAAGGCAATATACGTGAAAAACGTGTCACTGTGGGCACGTCCTATAAATTTCAAGAGTCTACCTATTACGGTTCAAAAAATAAGGCTATATAAATACGTACAAATCATGACACTGTCATGACATTGTCATATTAATTAACACAACTTCTTTGCAAATTTTAAAAGTCTATCTATTAAAAATGAATTAATATTTATTCTGGCTTAAGTTTTTTATTATAAAGAGATAAAAATATACACTAGCAGAATGTAATGGATTTTCTGATTCTCTACATCCGTCGTCAGCATTCTTCGTTCAATCTAAGAGGTAGTGAAGCGAAAAGAAACAAAAAATTATATATGGGTGCATTTGAAACTAAAAATATAATATTAATTTAAATAATTAAGGAAGACATACGAAATAAATCAATACAAAAGTAATTTTAATTTGATAGTTAGAGGAGTAAAGAATTATATTAACCTATACCTTGAAATAAAGAATAAAATAAAGACTTTCATTCAAATACATAAGTACAATCCATTTTTTATATTTTTATTTTAAAATTTAAAACACAAACAAAAATGTATTCTTACATTAAAAAAATTTTAGAAATTCATCTCTTGCATTTTTTTGTTTATTGTTGATTTATATTTAATTATTTGTGGAACATATTTTGTTTTCAATAAATTTAATAGAAAATATATATGTATTTTTACATTAAAGTGTATGAGTACTTAGGAATTTAACACTTAAGTTTGTTTTTGATTTATATTTTACTAATTTTTTTGTAAAAAATTTCATTTTAAAACATTAAATTTTATTGTAAAAACAAAGACATACATATGTTTATGGCGAAGTATACTACAGAACACAACTACCCTTATATTTTATTTTGTTTATTATGGGTATACATTTGTTTCGTTAATTTTGTGTAAAAAATTTGTTTTTATAAATTTAAATTTAACTTTACAAATCTCTGTTTTTAATTATAGAAAAACACTAACACTTAAAAAAATCATTTAAATTTTAAATAAATTTTTCATTTAAATTTTTAAACATTTTAATTTTTTTAAATTAATGAGAAACATAGAACATGCAACATATTTTGTTTTAAATAAATTTAATATAAAAACAAAAATATATTTTTTCGTTTAAGTGTACGAGTACTTAGGAATTTAACACTTAAGTTTTTTTTTTATTTATATTTTACTAATTTTTTTGTAAAAAATTTAATTTTAAAACATTCAATTTTATTGTTAAAACAAAGACATACATACATATGTTTATGGCAAAGTATACTACAGAACACAACTACCCTAATATTTTATTTTGTTTATAATGGATATACATTTGTATCGTTAATTTTGTGTAAAAAATTTGTTTTTATAAATTTAAGTTTAACTTTACAAATCTCTGTTTTTAATTATAGAAAAACACTAACACTTAAAAAAAATCATTTAAATTTTAAATAAATTTTTCATTTAAATTTTTAAACATTTTAATTTTTTTAAATTAATGAGAAACATAGAACATGGAACATATTTTGTTTTAAATAAATTTAATATAAAAACAAAAATATATTTTTTCGTTTAAGTGTACGAGTACTTAGGAATTTAACACTTAAGTTTGTTTTTGATTTATATTTTACTAATTTTTTTGTAAAAAATTTAATTTTAAAACATTCAATTTTATTGTTAAAACAAAGACATACATACATATGTTTATGGCGAAGTATACTACAGAACATAACTACCCTAATATTTTATTTTGTTTATTATGGATATACATTTGTTTCGTTAATTTTGTGTAAAAAATTTGTTTTTATAAATTTAACTTTACAAATCTCTGTTTTTAATTATAGAAAACACTAATACTTAAAAAAAATCATTTAAATTTTAAATAAAAATTTCATTTAAATTTTTAAACATTTTCCTTTTTTAAATTAATGAGAAACATAGAACATGGAACATATTTTGTTTTAAATAAATTTAATATAAAAACTAAAATATATTTTTAGATTAAGATTTATGTACAGATATTAAGGAATAAAATACTATTCTAGTATTTTATTTTGTTAAGTTTTGGTTTGTATCTCGTTAATTTTTTAACTTTTTTTTAAACTTTTTTAATAATAATACGTAAATGTATTTTCTGTAAATTTAATTTTTTTTATAATATTGGCAATTATGTTGAAATCTCTTTTGTTCATTTGTCTGAAATGAAAGAAAATTAATTAAATATTTACATATACATATTTCAAATCATTCAGTAATTAACCTTGGACTTTATTGTATCTTCTTTGGTTGTCAATCCAACTTTTGATTTGTTGGGGAGTCCTTTTATTAAGGGCAGGTGATTCTTTAATGGCATTAAGGCATTCCTGTAACGTGGGTAATTTTTTTAAGCTTCTTAAATCTCCAAATATTATTGAAATGGCTTCTTTTTCAGCATTGCTCCATCTGCAACGTATAGTT
This sequence comes from Phasia obesa, assembly GCA_949628195.1. Lineage (NCBI taxonomy): Eukaryota > Metazoa > Arthropoda > Insecta > Diptera > Tachinidae > Phasia > Phasia obesa. Next base: position 6,376 of record CATIVE010000592.1, read on the forward strand.
TTACCGAAGGGCGAAGCTGAATAAAAACAAAATTATTTAAAATGACTTACAAGTTTCAAACATTATAAAACAGAAAAATTATTATAATTTTTTGATCTTTCTTGTGACATAAATTATCGCTTATACTAAAAGATAAGCAATATTATAAAAATTGGATGAATGATAAAAATACACGCATAAAAAATATACATACTGATAAATATCTTTTTCAATCTGTCATAGACTTAATAAAATATAGAAATGTCGGGACAGATTATTTTATACAGCAAGGAATATAATATGCTTATAACTACTTGGCAATGTTGCCCTTGGGATTATGTTCAAATTTTTATTGTTGTTTTTACAAAAAATTAAGCAAATATAATAAGTTGACTTCAATAAAAAACATATTTTTTCTTTCAATTAATGGAAAAGCAATTATTGCATTAACAAAAACAAGCAAAGTATAACCAAATTGAACTATGTTTATTAAGTTTGGATCTTTGTGGGTATTACTCCGAATCTTGCCTAATATATTCTTATTTAAAGGTTTTCTTTCAGAATAAACTAATTACTTTATTTATTAATACTTACTGCTCCTTCGTTTCTTGCAAGACGATGTACTTGAATCTTTACTTTGTTGAAGTAAACTATCATTTTCTTCCTCATCGATATCTTCATCTTTTTCGCAGTCATCTTCGACGTCTTCATCGTCCCCTTCATCACCTACTGCTGCCATTAAAAGCTTCGATACACAAGTTATTTCGGCCACTGGAATAGACATTCTATAAATATTTTTGTGTATATCTTTATTGTGGCCCATAAAATTTGCTAGTCTATCGATGGACGAATCTTCAATGTTAAGCAACGATGTATATGTTGCTATGTGTTTCCTTAAAGTTGTCCCTCTAAGGCTTTCGGGAATTTTTGCACCACACTCTTCAGAAAACTTTTTTAGCAACTGACACGCTCGGAAATAAGGCTTTGTTACATCTGATGTAGTTGGCTTACTAAAAATATATTGATTTTCGTTAGTTATCCCTGCTTCTAGTCTATATTTCAAAATTAGTTCAATAGCCCGTATACACATGGGGCACAATAAGACGCTAACAGTCCTGCCGAGCTTGCCACGCAATGAAATTCTGACAAATTGTTTCGCAAACTTAATGGAGTCTTTTGAAAAATTTGTTAAAGTTTCTTTATCAAAGTTATCGGTTATTGATTCTTTGTTTTTAAAGTTTTCGATTGTCAGCCGCTCTATTTCACCAGCTCTTCTTCTATTAAAAATTTGAATAAAAATGAGCGTTGCCTGTACCAATTGCATCCAACTAGAATTACAAAATGTGTCGAGAAGCTTTTCCATGGCATTAACAATTTGGTCTTTTAGATATAAGTACAATTTTTTTATGTCTTCTTTTGAGGGTAAAATAACTTTTTTGATTCTTTTTTGATTTGTTTGGTCTTCAAGGGCTTTTCTATTAATAAGAGTTGGAATCTCTTCTTCCCACAATAAAAGAAAGTTTTCCAGTTCCGCTTTCAGGTCTTCACGCTCATCTTTAATTAGTTCTGCCCTCTGTTTTCTACCGCACTTTTTTATTAGTGAAGTCAAGTTTTGAGCTACGGCAGGTGTTTTGAACCTCATCAAGGTTTCATCCCAATTGGCAACATATCGAAGAGCTTTTACACATTTATCAAACAAATTCGGCTTAAAAATGTCTTTTAATTCATTTATATTCGAATCTAGTTTTTTTATCTCTACTATGAAGCGACCAAGTAATCTTAAATTGGCTCGGATCATGTCATGCTGATGTTGAGAGGAATATTTTTCGGCTAATTTGTTTCCGAATTTAATAGCTAATTCATCGTACCTTATTGATTTTGTTACATCATCGTTTCGTAGAACTGGGAAAATTTTGGTTTTTAAGACATTATTTGCTGCTGAATGCATGTATTGTGTCAACTTTCGACCTTCTATTAAATTGGAACGTTTGTTTTTAGAATTGGTGCAAACCGAAATATGTATTCGAATAGTTCTTTTAGAAAAAAAACCTTTGCAATTTTTGCAGCAGACGTAGTCATCAACTTTCTTTTTGTATTTTTTTTGCTGCCGTCTGCTAACAATTAAGATTCCACTATTATAATTTACCGACGCACAGTGGTTCAGAAACGTTTTTCATTGGCCAAAACTCTGTAACTTTTTAACTAATAAAGATTTTTTAGTAGTTCTTTTTTTAGTCAATAGACAACATCTTAAGCTTTTACCGAGTTTAGGCCTTATTAAAATCGGTGCAGCGGTTGCTGAGAAATTCAAGCCTAAATTTGAACTTTCGATTTGCTTTTCCTAATTCTTGTTTGAAATTCCGTTTCAAATGTGCCAACTCATTTTTGACCCACTTTTCCTTAAACAATTTTGCTCAAATTTGGTCCACGGGTCAATCTTGGATGACAATACAATATTTTGCTATCCTTAGGGTGGCCCCTATTTTCACTAAGGTATTTTCCGTATTTTCATTAGGATTGTCCAAATTTCAACTTTATGCCTAACAATACTTACATATTTCCTAGTTTTTGGTCAATTTTAAAACAAAACAGTGTAATTTAATTTTTCTTTAATTATATACATATTTATTTATAGTTATAAATTGAGTCTAGGTAAATAAAATAACATTTAATATTAATGTTTGTATACTTTATTTTATTCAAATACTAAATTCAAATTATAATTATTATTCATTAGGCTGGAATATTTCCTGTAAATATTCTATATTCTGCTCTGTATTACCTGTGTCCTGTAGCAGTGCCTTAGCTTCGGCATTTAGTTCCGAATGATTCAATTTCCATTGACTTCTAATGCTAGAGATGAAGGGATCTGAAGTTGCCAATAATATATGAAATAAATCTTCATTTGTAGAAATTCGTGATATTTTTCTGGTATTATGTTCTCTGTAAAACCTGTAATCCTTGTTTCTTTTTTCCTGGGCTTCCTCTGACAAATCTCCAATTGGTAATAAATGGTGCTTAATGACCTCTTCTCCATGATAAAGAACTTTATGCACTGTTGCTGACATATTTCTATATTTGTATTTGGATGTATATATAGCAGCGGTTTCCTTGGCGTAATCACCAAATTTTTTAGCATTAATTAGTTCATTGCACGCAAGTACTTCAGTAATTGTTTTAAATCTTGAAATAACATCTATATCAACACCTGTTATATCAGATGTAGTTTCGGGATCCAAAAAAAATCTTCTTGCGGTGTTGCCATCGTTTGTGTTACCTGATCCTTGATTTGGTTGATCTATAATCAACCCGTGCTTGAGAAATGCATCTTGAACTTGTTTCTTTTTCAATTTTCTTATCTCTTTGTTGGTGTCATTATTTCTTACTGATTCTGAAGCTCCGAAGTCCAAATCATAGCTTATTTTCAGTATGTGTTCCATAAATCTTATCCTCGTATGTAGCGGTGATAATCCAAATTCAAATGCATCAATACTATCCTCCGACTTTGTTGGTTCTTGGTTTAACTGACTTGATGTTGCTTTACATATAATACAGCTGGATGAAGCTTTTGTATCAGTCAAAACCTGGCAGTTTTTCCGTCTATCATAGATAGTATTAATTGGTAATTCAATTTAATAGTCTGTTCCACAAAAAAATATTAGAGCTATTATTACCTAGGCTAGCTCAGGTATTTTTCTTTTGTATGGAATTTTTTAAGACAAAAACCAAGTTCAACTACCTAAGCTGATTTGGAAAACGTACAATAAATTTGCCTTTTTAAATCGAATACTTGCACCGAAATAAAATTTATTTCCAAATTATTGTGATTTATACTACATATAAAAATATTAAACCTAAAGTAGATTACCTAAACACAAAAAACTAAGTTTAACTACCTAAGTTGATTCGGTTTATACAAGTTTTCTAAGGGAAAATTTGTCATATACAACTTATACTGAATTTTAAGGAAATTTTACCAAAAATTGTTTTGTGTACTAAAATTCTCAATTTTCGAATAAAATTAGCTTTTTAGTTAGATTCCTCTCTTTCCCCTTACGTTTTGCTATCTGCTGCTATTTGTACTTTTGGCAGTGAATGACTTCTAAAGTAAATTTACTAGCAATTTTGATAGAAATTTGTTTGTAAAAATGTAGAGTATTTTCATTAAAATAGAAAAAAGTGTTCTACGGGCGGATCCGGGCGGGTGCAAAAGTATATATAGACTTAAAGAGAACACTTTTGCCTTTCTTTGGGTGGTTTCGGTTTTTTGTCCTTTTTTGTCCTTTAGAAGTTATATACTACTAAACTTCAAACTTTGCGAATATATGGAGGTTTCCAATTTTAAACATAACACCCTATTTACAAATTATACAGGGTGTACATATACCATTTCTTAAAAACAACAGTTCACCCAACATAACAAAAAAAACCGCAGCTCAATATCGATAACAGTTTTTAAGAAATCGCAATTAATATGAGATCAAATATTACAATTTTTATTTTATTTTTAAATTAATATAAATTCTTTGCCTTTAGCAGCATGCCACGCCCACTACTGCGAATATTTTGACCCAATTTTTCGGCTACCTTAGTTTTGATCTGTTTTCTTTCTGGTGACATAAAAATTTTAAGAATCTGTGTCAACAAAAAATATAGGTTTTGGCCAATGAAAATTAATTCTGAACCACCGTGCCACGTATTATGTAAGAAGTCACCTTCTTTTCTGAGTTTGTCCACTATTTGTAATCGTTCTTTACTTTTCTTAGGCAAAGCTAATGCTTTTCTAACTTCTTCTTCATTCTTGTGTTTTAAAAGCAAATGCCTTGCTATTTTACATTGCAATTTTTTGCAAAATTTACAGAAATGTTTTTTTGATTTCGTTTTTGAATATGGAATTGAGATTTTTGTTACATTAAGAGGTACGTCTACGACATGTATATTTTCACTTTGCTCTATAATGCTTTTAGAATCGTCGAAAGTTGCTTTACTTGTATCAGCTGAACGATCTGGAACATATTCTGAAATGGAACTTCTATCTGCGTAAACTGAACTTAAGTCAGTAAAATTTTGGGATTTGAAACTGTTATCTGATAATTTGGTATTGTTATGGAGTAAGTTTGTTTGGTTTGGATTACCGTTCTCAGTTGAAAATTTTTTGTTTGTCGAAGGCGAAACATAAGATATAAAAGAAGTATCGGAATTTAATGAAGTATCTTTATCATTGATGAAATTGGAAGAATTAAACTTATTGCGATGGCTATTTGTTAAGTCAAGTGGCATGTCATAATTATCGTTTTCATTTAAATAAAATTTATTTGGTGATATAACTTCCTCATCTATAACTTCGCTTTTCTCTATAATACTTTTAGAGTCGTCAAAAGTTCCTTTGCTTGTATCATTCGAAAGGTCTGGAAGATATTCTGAAATAGTACTTCCATCTGCGTACACTGAACTTAAATGAGTAGAATTTTGCGATTTGAAACTATTTTCTGATAATTTAGTACTGTTATGTAGGATGGTTGCTGTGTTTGTTGATTGTTTATTATTATACTCAGTTGTATTTAATATATCTTCGAAAGGCTTGATTTGATTAGGCTTGATTTCATTAGGCTTTGCTTTCTCGGAGTTGGTTTCGTTGGAATTAGTTACATATGACCTGGCTTTGTTATATTTATTAGACTTGGGTTTTTTAGATTTTATTGGTATATTTACATGAGCAGTTTTGTCTGAGAGTGTTACATCCCGACGTCTTTTTTGTGAACTAGGAAGTAAACTTGAATTGAAAGACGAATCCGTATGACAAATCGATGTAGAACTTTCATATTTAGATTTCGACAACTTTTCTTCTCTTTTTTGTTTCAAATCGAGAAGTCTAGATTTGTTATCTAAAATATAAAATTATATAAAGTTTTTAAAACCAAATTATTCCTGCATTTTAATAATAACCTGCATTTAAAAAGAAACGTTAATTTTTATCACAGTTTTAAATGTGTTTTTACTTTCACCTGTATAGTTTCAAATAAGCGAGTTAGGGCCTTTCTACAGGAGACCGACGATATTAAAATCACTAAAATACTAACACAATTATATTAAATTTGTACTTACTATTTTAACAAACAAAATTTATGAGTTTTTGCATGTTATTTTTTTACCACAACTTCCTGTTGTTATCTAGAGATAACTGAAACCACATCAAACCGAATTTAAATTAAATTCCTAAGTCTTAGTCAACGAAACGTTTTAGAACTTTGCATATTAGAACACTCCTCAATTTGTCACATATGAAAACATTTTTAAATCCAAGGCAATCGGTCTGTTGAATAACTGAAAGTTAGTACTAATTGTTACTGGAAGTGTTCTCTCACATTTTTGTGAAAAACTTTCTTGCAAGTTTTTGCTAGTAAAATTTTTATTAGCAAGAATCAGTCAATCAGCTGTTTGGGATTTTGTTTACAAAATATTTTTTTGAAAAAATTTTATGAAAGAAGGAACTTTTGCAATATTAATGAAAATATCTGCATATGGTAGTTAAGAAAATGTAAAAGCAAATACAATTTTGTTGATGCATTATTTTTCTTCAATATAGCATAGGTTTCACACTATAAAACTTAGTTTTTTCCATTTTGCATTTAGATTTTCATTTGAGGTCTGTTTGTTTTTAAAATAATATATAGCAAACAAATCGGGGATGATACTTTCAGTGCAATTGTACTTTTACCTGGTACAATTCTGGCTGTTTTTAAAAATTCGAAATTTTTTAAAACAGTAATTTTGTTTTAAATTATTGTTTTGTTTTTATTGTTTGATTGCTTAAAATTTTATATCTATGGTGTCCTCACCATTATTTTTAACTATTTTAAAAGCGACATATTTGTATAACAACGGTAGATTAATTTATGTTTGCTATTTAAGTAAAATTACGTTTACAAAGGTACTATTTGATGGTCAAACAGTACAACTTTTAAGTCCTTTCTAACGCCACCATAGTTTATTTGCTAATTTTTGTTAGTAAAGTGTTCATTAACTTTTTTACATTTACATGAAATTTTCAGTCTTACTCTCTCATTGCTAGTTTCTGCTAGTAAAGTTATTGAACAGACTTAATTTTTTATAGCCTTAGAAGTTAAAACATTTTTAGTCACTACATAATACTTTCATACAATTACTTTTGTTATTTAGTGTTGTTTTTTAAATTTCGATTCTCGATTTCCAACTTCAATAGTGTAAGTTAAATCGAATTGAGAAAATAATTAATTTTTTGAAAGAAAATTATTTTCTAGCAACAAATCAAAATCGAAAAATTATGATTGCTTACAATAAAATCAAAAACGTGAATATAATCTTTGAATTTTAATATGCAGTTCAAAATATGTATAAATCTTTATAACTTACCACTTTTGGAGACATGGAAAGCTGAATACTTTCCGCCATTACATTTCACTATGCAGCTATTTCCTGTTATCTTTTCAACAAATTTCGATTTCACAATGGAAAATTTGTCGTTGTGAAATTTTATTAGAGAATACATCTGAAAATACATTTAATATTAATTTGTATGTCGAATTATGAATATTATATTAAAAAAATTAACATTAAACAAGTAATAAATATTTTACCAAGGAGAGCTGACTCTTTTTTAGCAATCAATATTTCAGAGTTAATAGATTTTTTTAGGAAATTAACAAAAAAGAATTTTATAAAAATTTATATTCTAATAGAAAAGAGATATTTTATTTAGATAATTTATTCTGAAATTTAATATTCTTATTAAATTTATTTTCGTTACTTGTTATTACAGTAGATATTGCAAAATAAAATCTGTGAGAATTTTAAATTTGTATGTAAGGACTTTCTATGAAAGTATTAGATGCCTACCTATTGCGGTTAAAAAATAAGGCAATATACGTGAAAAAAATATGTTACTGTCGGAACACCCTTTTGTTTTTAGTAATTGTCCAGATATTTCTAGAGATAAATAAGGTTATATACGTGTAAATCACGACACTGTCGGAATACCCTTTAATTTTTACTGTTATAGATGCAATTTTAATATTAACTGTGAAAATTTTAAGTCTACCTATATATAGATAAAAAACTAGGTCACTGTCGGAAAACCCTTTAAGTTATACTATTTACAATAGAGTCCATAGTAATATACTATCTGTGAATATTTCAATTTATTGTTAAAAAATTACGACATATTCATGCAAATCATGTCAATATCGGAAAACTCTTTATTTTTTAGTATTTGTTATAATGGCCATAGTAACATACCTCTTGTAAAAATTTCAATAGTCTACCTGTTTCGTTTAAAACTTAAGCCATATACATATAAATCACGTCACTATCGGGAAACCCTTTAATTTTGTACACTATTTCATATAGATAAATGTAGTTTTAATTACAGTGTGGAAATTTTAAGTAGTTGCCTCTTACAGCCCAAGAAATAAAGACATAAAAGAAGATAACACTCACACTCGGAACACCCTATAAGTTTTGTTTTTTGCTATAGCACCCACAGTTATGCACCGGCTCTAAAAATTTGAATAATCTATCTATTGTTTAAAACTTGAGTCAGTACGTCACTATCGGAACCCCCTTTAATTTTTAGGTTTATTTTTATACTTGTTTTATAACAAACAAAGTTTTAATAAATGTGTGTAATTTTAAAGTGTTTGCCTTCTATAGTGTAAGAAATAAATATATATACGTAAATAACACGTCTCTATCGCACCACTCTATAAGTTTTAGTATTTGTTGCTATAGCGGCAACAGCTATATACCTTCAGTCGGAACACCCTTTTATTTTAAGTAATTGTCCAGAGATTTCTAGAGGTAAATAAGGTTCTATACATGTACATCACGACACTGTCGGAATACCCTTTAAGTTTTACTATTATAAAGGCCACTTTAATATTAAAATGTGAAAATTTTAAAAGTCCAAAAAATAGGTTACTGTCGGAAAACCCTTTAAGTTTTACTATTTGTAATAGAGTCCATAGTAATATACCATAAAATTTTAAAGTCTACCTATTATAGTTCAAAAACTAGGTCACTGTGGGAAAACCCTTTAAGTTTTACTATTTGTAATAGAGTCCATAGTAATATACCATCTGTCAATATTTCAAGAGTCTACCTATTATGGTTCAAAAATTACGCCATATTCATGCAAATCACGTCTGTATCGGAAAACGCTTTATATTTTAGTATTTTTTATAATGGCCATAGTAACACACCTCCTGTGAAAATTTCAGTAGTCTACCTATCATCGTTTAAAACTTAAGCCATATATATATATAAATCACGTCACTATCGGAACACCCTTTAATTTTTTATACTATTTTATATAGCGAACACAGTTTTAATTACAGAGTGGAAATTTCAAGTAGTTGCAAATAACACGTCACACCCGGAACACCCTATAAGTTTTATTTTTTGCTATAGCACCCGCAGTTATACACCGGCTCTGAAAATTTGAATAATCTACCTATTATGGTTCAAGACTTAGGTCATATATATTATCAAAGTACGTCATTATCGGAACCCCCTTTAATTTTTAGGTTTTTTTTTATACTTAAGTCATAACAAACAAAGTTTTAATAAATGTGTGTAATTTTAAAGTGTTTGCCTTCTATAGTGTAAGAAATAAATATATATACGTAAATAACACGTCTCTATCGCACCACCCTATAAGTTTTAGTATCTGTTGCTATAGCGGCAACAGATACATATATGTATACCTTCTGTGAACATTTTATCGTAAATCTTTTCAATCTCCTTCCCTTTTTATTAAGTTAAATGGCATATTAAAACATTTTCATTTAAGCAAATTTCAATTTCATTTATTGTATAGTTTGTACATAGGTAAATTTTTATTTCATTGATTTTAAATTGCTAAGCACTTCAATATAACTTTTTTCTTACCTTCTTTTTTTATGAAAATAAGTATTATATGCTTGAATATCGAAACACTACAAAGAGGTATTAATTTTAGATTATTTTAAATATTTGTCACTAATTAAAAGAACTTTTTCAGTAGCTACATATGTAAAACACCTTGCAACTTAACTTTAACATTTGAACAAAATGAGTACCGTTATAAAGCAGCGTGGGCTACAAAGTGAATTTAAGAAGATAGCATCACACAATGAACTTTTCTAAAGTTAAAACGTCAAATTCTATATAAAAAAAAAATAAATTTCAACGGTTGCCAGCACCTTGCAAAGTGAATTCGCCTTAATACTTTGAATATGGCAGTACTGAATTAATTGCGCGTATACAACTACCATATGCGCTGTAGTTTAAGTGTTACCGTATTTGAAATAAATATAATTATATAGTAGAGTTGCCTTATTTGGAACAAAAAGTTACAAAAATACTGAATCAAATTAATAAATAAAACACCAATAATTTTACTTAAAAATAACGAAATATACTATTACATACATATGTATGTATATTATAAATCTCTTTCAAGAAAATATGGCTTGTTTTTGCCTCGATGTATCAAATGTATCAAAATTTGTATTAATTTTATTACAATTTGCACAAAAAAGTTGATTCACTTTAAATCGCGATATTGAAGCAGATGCTGCTGCACTGCTGGATTATCATATAATGACAATGTATTTCATGTTATTCTTTTTAACAGTTTTAGGTCATTGTTTGGTGCCTTTGTTGCCACTTGGCAGTTTCAGTTCTTCA
>CATIVE010000593.1:0-13846 GCA_949628195.1 Phasia obesa
TCTCCTTTTCAATTAAATAAAATAACTCATCGCTAGAAATTGCCATACACTGCGTCATCCAACTCATAGTGCCCAGTAAGAATAACAACCACAAGCGATATCAACAGATTTATGTTGTTAGAAATTCACATCTCGATTTTAGCCGCTCTGAGGCAATGCTATCTATCTCGAGTGCCTCGATAGACTGATTGATAGCGCGCTAGTCTATCAGTGTGGAGGTTGCGGTTTCTATTCTTGCCAAAGACTTTGGGTATTTTCTGCAGACAAGCAAAAAGATTCGCAGGTAGTATTGCCTTAAAAAATTCTTCATTGTCCGTTTCGTTAAGTTCTTTCTAGTCCACAGTAGAGAATAAAGAAAGGCCAATTCCGCAAAACTCTACCTTAAATCTGCATTAAATATGAAGATCGACTGATATCCACAATCGGCACACTGACGACTATTGACCACTTCGTCGTGCATTTTGTAAAGTATAATTTTCAAGCAACTGATATAGTGCCCGTTCCAACAACTAGCCTTCTTTAGTGTCATCACAATGGTATCAGAAAAATTTCTAGTTCTAGTATAAAGAGATTACTAAAGCTTCTAAGTGTATTGAAGACAGAATGGTAACCACACACAGCATAGTATCGACCAAGCTACTCTGGACCATGCGTCGTGTAGCATATGCTGATTCATCGTAGATTAGGCAACATTTTTAAATATTTTCTCTCTGCCCTACTTGTTTAAACGGCATCCTACTACAGCCCTACTTTCGACCGCCACTACGATGACATAGAAGTTGTACATCTGATAGTACGTACACTACGGTATCATGTACCTTTCTACTACTGACTCCGACGTTAATATAAGAAAACATATTATGAAAGATCCCAAAAATCTCCAAAAGAAGCTTCATCCCAAAAGAAAATTTCTTCCTAAAAAGAGTTGGCTGCTTTTCTTTATAGTTTGGTTCATTTTGAAACTGGCCTCCTATTTTAGATTTAGTTTTGTTGGTGTTATGTTTTTGTTGTTGAACTTTTGATAAAGTTGTTTACCTCTACTTCCTTGTGCTTATGTTGTGTTGTGTGGTGTTACATGGCATTGTTGTTGTGGTAGAACACCTACACAAAGCTTTTAAAAGGTTGGAAGAGAACCGGTTGTTGTGTTTACTCATACACATGCTTACAAGGACATAAATGTGTAACAATATTATTTGTAGGCGGTGCTTAATCATGATAAAGATACTTGTGAGTAAGTGTGTGTTTTGAAGAAAAGAAATTACAATCCTTCATACATTCTATCTTTCATATAAACATCATCGGTAATACTCCTTTACAATTGATAACTTCCTTAAGAATTTATGTATATTTATTGTGGCTTTTTTTGTTTGTTATGCCCTTATGTTACATATGTTTCTCCGGGTTAGTTTTTAAGTTTAATACATATTTTTGTGCAAAAATTAAAAAGTTTATCACAATTTTTTAAAGAGAAAATTTAAAGAATTTTTAAAAATTAAATTTAAGTCAAACCGACCTATTTGCGGGAAAAAAACCAGTAAAAAGAGAGAAGATGTTTTTCATTCTGATGATTTCAACAGAAGTCATTATACGAAAAGTTTGTTCTAGCTTAGTTCTAGCTCAGTTTGTTCAGTTGATTGCAAATGATCCCTCACAAGAGTTGTAGTTTTCTTGCAATCAAACGGATAAAGGTGCCTTGAAATTGGGCAGCTAACCTCTTTAGATCAATATAGAAAATGATAGGTGATATTGAACTATAAATAAATAATAAAAAAATAATTTTCAACTTCCCTTATTCTTGAACACGTCTATTATATCATCCTTATTTGAAAGATACCCAGAGAGGAATATGGCCAATATCATATTAATAAATCCATAATTTCTAATTGGATTGTGCGATTTCATTGCCACTTTACCTGACCGAAGAAGAGTTGTGATTAAGCTTTATTGTGGCATTTCGTCCTTTTAGCTTTCAGAGGATATCATCATCATAATTGGGACTAAAATTGAACAGGTGCGAATTTCTTATTTTTCAACCAATTTAATGTTTTCTGTCGTTTAGTTCAAAAACTATGGTAATATAGTTATGAAGTTTATCATACGGTTTAAGAGATATTCTTTAACATTAAAATGTTTAACTTAGCCTAGTTTATTGTCAGTATAGGCGAAACTTAAAGCCTATCGAATTTTATACCCTTTACCACAGGGGGAAAAGGGTATAAACATATAAGTTTGTCATTTCTTGTGTAATTTCTACAATATTATAGTTGCGGAAATTTCGCTAATGTAATGCAGCAACATCAGACCTTTCCACTCGAGGCTGCCACGTCCACCTATATTTTGTAGTATGTAGTGTACACAGATCTCGAAGGATCAATTCGCCCCTACCCTACGAGGGGCGATATTGGTTTATTTTTAGGTTGGTTGGGGTTTTCCACTTTGATTTTTAATAAAAGCCTTTATAGAAAGCAATGCACATAGAGCTAGAAAATAGACCCACACAGTGCCCACTGCAGGAGCAGTCAATAGGTACTTTTGTCAATATGACATATAGACCCTATAAGTAGAATTTTTACAAACAACTTTCGATAAAATTTTTATGAAAACTTTCAAATTCAAATTTATACAAAAAATCTTTGATACAATTTTTAGAAAAAATCTTTGATACAATTTTTAGAAAAAATTTTGATAAAATTTTCACAACAAATTTTTGATAAAATTTTGACAACAAATTTTTGATAAATTTTTCCAAAAAATTTTCTAATAAATTTTAACAAAAAATGTTCGATAAAATTTTTACGAAATTCGGTAACATTTTTACAAAAAAATTTCTATAAAATTTTTACAAAACATTTTGGATAACATAAAAAAACCGATATAATTTTAACAGAAAATTTTCGATAAAATTTTAACAAAAATATTTCGATAAAATTTTAACAAAAATATTTCGATAAAATTTTAACAAAAATATTTCGATAAAATTTTAACAAAAATATTTCGATAAAATTTTAACAAAAATATTTCGATAAAATTTTAACAAAAATATTTCGATAAAATTTTAACAAAAATATTTCGATAAAATTTTAACAAAAATATTTCGATAAAATTTTAACAAAAATATTTCGATAAAATTTTTACATAAAATTTTCGATAAAATTTTAACATAAAATTTTCGATAAAATTTTAACATAAAATTTTCGATAAAATTTTAAAAAATATATTACGATAAAATTTTAACATAAAATTTTCGATAAAATTTTAACATAAAATTTTCGATAAAATTTTAACATAAAATTTTCGATAAAATTTTAACATAAAATTTTCGATAAGATTTTAAAATAAAATTTTCGATAAGATTTTAACATAAAATTTTCGATAAGATTTTAACATAAAATTTTCGATAAGATTTTAACATAAAATTTTCGATAAAATTTTCGATAAAATTTTAACATAAAATTTTCGATAAAATTTTTATAAAAAAAAATTCTATATCTTTATATTATATTTGTAAAAAATAAGTTGAAAATCATAAAAGTAAAAACCATTCATTCTATTGTGCTAGCGTCTAAAATTAAATTTTCCCAATTGTTCTTTAATATTAATCACCTAATTTATAATGTAAATTATTCTTTCTAAGAAAGAATAAAACGAAATTAAGTTTGATTTCAAATTTCATCTATATGTTAATGTCAAAACCGAATGTATATTATTGTGAAATTGGGAAATATAACAGGGTAATGGGTTATTAAAAATTACTTCTTTAATTTAATTTCTTAATTAAAATTTAATAAAAAAACTACTTAAACTAAAAGGCTTTGGTAAAAATAAACGTATAAAAATAAGAAACATACCTACAAAGAGAATCTTAGAATCTTTTCTTGAGCATCTATCAGTCATCTGGTTTCCATGAAAGTCCTCATGACCTAGAAGCTAAACAATTCTAACACGATTTTCTTCAAGTAGGGCCAAAAATTGAATGCAAGCGAGCGCTTATGTCGATTCTTAATGACCTTAGTTAACCCGATAACGTCTAAATAAATATATATTTAAAAACCAGAAAAAATTTGTTATGCAAATATGTGAAATAGAAGAGATTATGGGAAAAAATAAAATGTTACAGGAGAGCCGTTTAAAATTTATAATTTTTTTCAACGTAGCCAACGGCAATAATGTAGCCAAGGATTCATTTAATAAACTCTATATACATTTTATGTCAAGAAATAATTTATTCCTGCACTTAAAAAAAACAATATTTTTTTTTTATTTTTTTATAGCATAACTTACAGACACTAACAATATATGGGAAAATTGTAGCCACTGTAAATTTGAACAACTTTTGTGAAAATACAAATACAATCTGAACGTGTCTATCACTTCTTTTTATTATTTTCAATGCTGCACTGTGCTATGACCTGTACTCAAAGTACACATAAAAAAATAATTTTTTGGCCTCAGAAACACTTTCTTTGGGTCTGCGATCACTTCCATTAAACTTTTCATGAAATTTTACTCCATCTAAAAAAAAAACCCTTGAAAACAGTTTTCAAAAAATTTTCAATTATTATGATATTTTTCTGTACTCGACTTACATGCAGAAAACCCCTATGTTTGTCACAAATCCGCAACCGCTTACATTCTATTCTCCAGTATAGTTGAGCCCAGTTAAAAAATGTCGATAAACCAAAAAAAGCAAAAAAAAAATCATTCCAAAAAAAATTTCTTCCTAAAAAGAGTTTGCAGCTTTCCTTTTGAAACTGGCTTCCCTTTCTCTGTGCGCGGTCACATATGTAGTTTAAACCACATTTTATCTAAGTAAAACATAATTTTTGTAAAGAAATCAGTAATTAAAAGCCTGTTTTTAATGCTTTCAGTTTTACGTAATAACTGTCAATTTCCCCTAAATGGCTCATACAGAAAAAAAACTAAAAAAAATCCCATTTTTGGGTATTTTTAAAACTTTGATGGGAATTATGGAATTTGTATAAATCAATTGTAAATGTATAAACTTCTATAAAATTATAAAGTTTCATAAAAAAGCATTACGAATTTTATAGCAACAACAACAATTTTATTTGCACTGAATTTAAGACATGTTTTCTGCTTTTTTTGCAAAAAGTCTTTTAAAAATTTTTTACAAAAATTTAAACATTTTTAAAAAAATTTTTAAATTTTAAAAAAATTTTTAAAATTTTTAAAATTTATTTTTAAAAAAATTTTTAAATTTTTAAAATTTCCATATATTTTTGAAAAGAGGACATAATTTTCTAAACATTCAAACGTAATAGATTTTCTAAACATTTATATATTGTATTTAAAAACGGTTAAAATTAAAGGTACCAATTTATGGGCAATGTTGAATCTACGCGATGAGGACTATAAAAAGTCTATGTGGAATTTTTAATCGGGACTACATCTCTTCTAAAGCCGTTTAGAAACCATTTTCTAGCTAAACTAAGCATCCTACAGGCAAAAGGACAAAAATCTGTGATCACATATAAAATTCATAACAAAGGATTTTTTATTAAAAAATTCGATTTTTCTATATGAAAAACTAAAAACCCATTTTCTAGCTAAACTACGCGTCCTACAGGCAAAAGGACAAAAATCTGTGATCACTTATAAAATTCATAAAAAAGGATTTTTTATTAAAAAATTCGATTTTTTGTATGAAAAACTAAAAACCCATTTTCTAGCTAAACTAAGCGTCCTACAGGCAAAAGGACAAAAATCTGTGATCACTTATAAAATTCATAAAAAAGGATTTTTTATTAAAAAGTTCGATTTTTTTTATGAAAAACTAAAAACCCATTTTCTAGCTAAACTAAGCGTCCTACAGGCAAAAGGACAAAAATCTGTGATCACTTATAAAATTCATAAAAAAGGATTTTTTATTAAAAAAATTCGATTTTTTGTATGAAAAACTAAAAACCCATTTTCTAGCTAAACTAAGCGTCCTACAGGTAAAAGGACAAAAATCTGTGATCACTTATAAAAAAAAAAATCGATTTTTCTATATGAAAAACTAAAAACCCATTTTCAAGCTAAACTAAGCGTCCTACAGGCAAAAGGACAAAAATCTGTGATCACTTATAAAATTCATAAAAAAGGATTTTTTATTAAAAAAATTCGATTTTTTGTATGAAAAACTAAAAACCCATTTTCTAGCTAAACTAAGCGTCCTACAGGTAAAAGGACAAAAATCTGTGATCACTTATAAAAAAAAAATCGATTTTTCTATATGAAAAACTAAAAACCCATTTTCTAGCTAAACTAAGCGTCCTACAGGCAAAAGGACAAAAATCTGTGATCACATATAAAATTCATAAAAAAGGATTTTTTATTAAAAAATTCGATTTTTTGTATGAAAAACTAAAAACCCATTTTCTAGCTAAACTAAGCGTCCTACAGGCAAAAGGACAAAAATCTGTGATCACTTATAAAATTCATAAAAAAGTATTTTTTATTAAAAAAATTCGATTTTTTGTATGAAAAACTAAAAACCCATTTTCTAGCTAAACTAAGCGTCCTACAGGCAAAAGGACAAAAATCTGTGATCACTTATAAAATTCATAAAAAAGGATTTTTTATTAAAAAATTCCATTTTTTGTATGAAAAACTAAACACCCATTTTCTAGCTAAACTAAGCGTCCTACAGGCAAAAGGACAAAAATCTGTGATCACTTATAAAATTCATAAAAAAGGATTTTTTATTAAAAAATTCGATTTTTTGTATGAAAAACTAAAAACTCATTTTCTAGCTAAACTAAGCGTCCTACAGGCAAAAGGACAAAAATCTGTGATCACTTATAAAATTCATAAAAAAGGATTTTTTATTAAAAAATTCGATTTTTTGTATGAAAAACTAAAAACCCATTTTCTAGCTAAACTAAGCGTCCTACAGGCAAAAGGACAAAAATCTGTGATCACTTATAAAATTCATAAAAAAGGATTTTTTATTAAAAAATTCGATTTTTTGTATGAAAAACTAAAAACCCATTTTCTAGCTAAACTAAGCGTCCTACAGGCAAAAGGACAAAAATCTGTGATCACTTATAAAATTCATAAAAAAGGATTTTTTATTAAAAAAATTCGATTTTTTGTATGAAAACCTAAAAACCCATTTTCTAGCTAACCTAAGCGTCCTACAGGCAAAAGGACAAAAATCTGTGATCACTTATAAAAAAAAAATCGATTTTTCTATATGAAAAACTAAAAACCCATTTTCTAGCTAAACTAAGCGTCCTACAGGCTTATAAAATTCATAAAAAAGGATTTTTTATTAAAAAATTCGATTTTTTGTATGAAAAACTAAAAACCCATTTTCTAGCTAAACTAAGCGTCCTACAGACAAAAGGACAAAAATCTGTGATCACTTATAAAATTCATAAAAAAGGATTTTTTATTAAAAAAATTCGATTTTTTGTATGAAAAACTAAAAACCCATTTTCTAGCTAAACTAAGCCTCCTACAGGCAAAAGGACAAAAATCTGTGATCACTTATAAAATTCATAAAAAAGGATTTTTTATTAAAAAATTCGATTTTTTGTATGAAAAACTAAAAACCCATTTTCTAGCTAAACTAAGCGTCCTACAGGCAAAAGGACAAAAATCTGTGATCACTTATAAAATTCATAAAAAAGGATTTTTTATTAAAAAAAATCGATTTTTTGTATGAAAAACTAAAAACCCATTTTCTAGCTAAACTAAGCGTCCTACAGGCAAAAGGACAAAAATCTGTGATCACTTATAAAATTCATAAAAAAGGATTTTTTATTAAAAAAATTCGATTTTTTGTATGAAAAACTAAAAACCCATTTTCTAGCTAAACTAAGCGTCCTACAGGCAAAAGGACAAAAATCTGTGATCACTTATAAAATTCATAAAAAAGGATTTTTTATTAAAAAAATTCGATTTTTTGTATGAAAAACTAAAAACCCATTTTCTAGCTAAACTAAGCGTCCTACAGGCAAAAGGACAAAAATCTGGGATCACTTATAAAATTCATAAAAAAGGATTTTTTATTAAAAAATTCGATTTTTTTTATGAAAAACTAAAAAACCATTTTCTAGCTAAACTAAGCGTCCTACAGGCAAAAACACAAAAATCTGTGATCACTTATAAAATTCATAAAAAAGGATTTTTTATTAAAAAAATTCGATTTTTTGTATGAAAAACTAAAAACCCATTTTCTAGCTAAACTAAGCGTCCTACAGGCAAAAGGACAAAAATCTGGGATCACTTATAAAATTCATAAAAAAGGATTTTTTATTAAAAAATTCGATTTTTTGTATGAAAAACTAAAAACCAATTTTCTAGCTAAACTAAGCGTCTTACAGGCAAAAGGACAAAAATCTGTGATCACTTATAAAATTCATAAAAAAGGATTTTTTATTAAAAAAATTCGATTTTTTGTATGAAAAACTAAAAACCCATTTTCTAGCTAAACTAAGCGTCCTACAGGCAAAAGGACAAAAATCTGGGATCACTTATAAAATTCATAAAAAAGGATTTTTTATTAAAAAATTCGATTTTTTGTATGAAAAACTAAAAACCCATTTTCTAGCTAAACTAAGCGTCCTACAGGCAAAAGGACAAAAATCTGTGATCACTTATAAAATTCATAAAAAAGGATTTTTTATTAAAAAATTCGATTTTTTGTATGAAAAACTAAAAACCCATTTTCTAGCTAAACTAAGCGTCCAACAGGCAAAAGGACAAAAATCTGTGATCACTTATAAAATTCATAAAAAAGGATTTTTTATTAAAAAAATTCGATTTTTTGTATGAAAAACTAAAAACCCATTTTCTAGCTAAACTAAGCGTCCTACAGGCAAAAGGACAAAAATCTGTGATCACTTATAAAATTCATAAAAAAGGATTTTTATTAAAAAATTCGATTTTTTGTATGAAAAACTAAAAACCCATTTTCTAGCTAAACTAAGCGTCCTACAGGCAAAAGGACAAAAATCTGTGATCACTTATAAAATTCATAAAAAAGGATTTTTATTAAAAAATTCGATTTTTTGTATGAAAAACTAAAAACCCATTTTCTAGCTAAACTAAGCGTCCTACAGGCAAATGGACAAAAATCTGGGATCACTTATAAAATTCATAAAAAAGGATTTTTTATTAAAAAATTCGATTTTTTGTATGAAAAACTAAAAACCCATTTTCTAGCTAAACTAAGCGTCCTACAGGCAAAAGGACAAACATCTGGGATCACTTATAAAATTCATAAAAAAGGATTTTTTATTAAAAAATTCGATTTTTTGTATGAAAAACTAAAAACCCATTTTCTAGCTAAACTAAGCGTCTTACAGGCAAAAGGACAAAAATCTGTGATCACTTATAAAATTCATAAAAAAGGATTTTTTATTAAAAAAATTCGATTTTTTGTATGAAAAACTAAAAACCCATTTTCTAGCTAAACTAAGCGTCCTACAGGCAAAAGGACAAAAATCTGGGATCACTTATAAAATTCATAAAAAAGGATTTTTTATTAAAAAAATTCGATTTTTTGTATGAAAAACTAAAAACCCATTTTCTAGCTAAACTAAGCGTCCTACAGGCAAAAGGACAAAAATCTGTGATCACTTATAAAATTCATAAAAAAGGATTTTTTATTAAAAAAATTCGATTTTTTGTATGAAAAACTAAAAACCCATTTTCTAGCTAAACTAAGCGTCCTACAGGCAAAAGGACAAAAATCTGTGATCACTTATAAAATTCATAAAAAAGGATTTTTTATTAAAAAATTCGATTTTTTGTATGAAAAACTAAAAACCCATTTTCTAGCTAAACTAAGCGTCCTACAGGCAAAAGGACAAAAATCTGGGATCACTTATAAAATTCATAAAAAAGGATTTTTTATTAAAAAACTAAGCGTCCTACAGGCAAAAGGACAAAAATCTGTGATCACTTATAAAATTCATAAAAAAGGATTTTTTATTAAAAAAATTCGATTTTTTGTATGAAAAACTAAAAACCCATTTTCTAGCTAAACTAAGCGTCCTACAGGCAAAAGGACAAAAATCTGTGATCACTTATAAAATTCATAAAAAAGGATTTTTTATTAAAAAAATTCGATTTTTTGTATGAAAAACTAAAAACCCATTTTCTAGCTAAACTAAGCGTCCTACAGGCAAAAGGACAAAAATCTGGGATCACTTATAAAATTCATAAAAAAGGATTTTTTATTAAAAAATTCGATTTTTTGTATGAAAAACTAAAAACCCATTTTCTAGCTAAACTAAGCGTCTTACAGGCAAAAGGACAAAAATCTGTGATCACTTATAAAATTCATAAAAAAGGATTTTTTATTAAAAAAATTCGATTTTTTGTATGAAAAACTAAAAACCCATTTTCTAGCTAAACTAAGCGTCCTACAGGCAAAAGGACAAAAATCTGGGATCACTTATAAAATTCATAAAAAAGGATTTTTTATTAAAAAATTCGATTTTTTGTATGAAAAACTAAAAACCCATTTTCTAGCTAAACTAAGCGTCCTACAGGCAAAAGGACAAAAATCTGTGATCACTTATAAATATAAAATTCATAAAAAAGGATTTTTTATTAGAAAAATCCGATTTTTTGTATGAAAAACTAAAAACCCATTTTCTAGCTAAACTAAGCGTCCTACAGGCAAAAGGACAAAAATCTGTGATCACTTATAAAAAAAAATCGATTTTTCTATATGAAAAACTAAAAACCCATTTTCTAGCTAAACTAAGCGTCCTACAGGCAAAAGGACAAAAATCTGTGATCACTTATAAAATTCATAAAAAAGGATTTTTTATTAAAAAATTCGATTTTTTGTATGAAAAACTAAAAACCCATTTTCTAGCTAAACTAAGCGTCCTACAGGCAAAAGGACAAAAATCTGTGATCACTTATAAAATTCATAAAAAAGGATTTTTTATTAAAAAATTCGATTTTTTGTATGAAAAACTAAAAACCCATTTTCTAGCTAAACTAAGCGTCCTACAGGCAAAAGGACAAAAATCTGTGATCACTTATAAAAAAAAAATCGATTTTTCTATATGAAAAACTAAAAACCCATTTTCTAGCTAAACTAAGCGTCCTACAGGCAAAAGGACAAAAATCTGTGATCACTTATAAAATTCATAAAAAAGGATTTTTTATTAAAAAATTCGATTTTTTGTATGAAAAACTAAAAACCCATTTTCTAGCTAAACTAAGCGTCCTACAGGCAAAAGGACAAAAATCTGTGATCACTTATAAAATTCATAAAAAAGGATTTTTTATTAAAAAATTCGATTTTTTGTATGAAAAACTAAAAACCCATTTTCTAGCTAAACTAAGCGTCCTACAGGCAAAAGGACAAAAATCTGTGATCACTTATAAAATTCATAAAAAAGGATTTTTTATTAAAAAAATTCGATTTTTTGTATGAAAACAGACAAAAGGACAAAAATCTGTGATCACTTATAAAATTCATAAAAAAGGATTTTTTATTAAAAAAATTCGATTTTTTGTATGAAAAACTAAAAACCCATTTTCTAGCTAAACTAAGCGTCCTACAGGCAAAAGGACAAAAATCTGGGATCACTTATAAAATTCATAAAAAAGGATTTTTTATTAAAAAATTCGATTTTTTGTATGAAAAACTAAAAACCCATTTTCTAGCTAAACTAAGCGTCCTACAGGCAAAAGGACAAAAATCTGTGATCACTTATAAAATTCATAAAAAAGGATTTTTTATTAAAAAAATTCGATTTTTTGTATGAAAACAGACAAAAGGACAAAAATCTGTGATCACTTATAAAATTCATAAAAAAGGATTTTTTATTAAAAAATTCGATTTTTTGTATGAAAAACTAAAAACCCATTTTCTAGCTAAACTAAGCGTCCTACAGGCAAAAGGACAAAAATCTGGGATCACTTATAAAATTCATAAAAAAGGATTTTTTATTAAAAAATTCGATTTTTTGTATGAAAAACTAAAAACCCATTTTCTAGCTAAACTAAGCGTCTTACAGGCAAAAGGACAAAAATCTGTGATCACTTATAAAATTCATAAAAAAGGATTTTTTATTAAAAAAATTCGATTTTTTGTATGAAAAACTAAAAACCCATTTTCTAGCTAAACTAAGCGTCCTACAGGCAAAAGGACAAAAATCTGGGATCACTTATAAAATTCATAAAAAAGGATTTTTTATTAAAAAATTCGATTTTTTGTATGAAAAACTAAAAACCCATTTTCTAGCTAAACTAAGCGTCCTACAGGCAAAAGGACAAAAATCTGTGATCACTTATAAAATTCATAAAAAAGGATTTTTTATTAAAAAAATCCGATTTTTTGTATGAAAAACTAAAAACCCATTTTCTAGCTAAACTAAAAACCCATTTTCTAGCTAAACTAAGCGTCCTACAGGCAAAAGGACAAAAATCTGTGATCACTTATAAAATTCATAAAAAAGGATTTTTTATTAAAAAATTCGATTTTTTGTATGAAAAACTAAAAACCCATTTTCTAGCTAAACTAAGCGTCCTACAGGCAAAAGGACAAAAATCTGTGATCACTTATAAAATTCATAAAAAAGGATTTTTTATTAAAAAATTCGATTTTTTGTATGAAAAACTAAAAACCCATTTTCTAGCTAAACTAAGCGTCCTACAGGCAAAAGGACAAAAATCTGTGATCACTTATAAAATTCATAAAAAAGGATTTTTTATTAAAAAATTCGATTTTTTGTATGAAAAACTAAAAACCCATTTTCTAGCTAAACTAAGCGTCCTACAGGCAAAAGGACAAAAATCTGTGATCACTTATAAAATTCATAAAAAGGATTTTTTATTAAAAAATTCGATTTTTTGTATGAAAAACTAAAAACCCATTTTCTAGCTAAACTAAGCGTCCTACAGGCAAAAGGACAAAAATCTGTGATCACTTATAAAATTCATAAAAAAGTATTTTTTATTAAAAAAATTCGATTTTTTGTATGAAAAACTAAAAACCCATTTTCTAGCTAAACTAAGCGTCCTACAGGCAAAAGGACAAAAATCTGTGATCACTTATAAAATTCATAAAAAAGGATTTTTTATTAAAAAATTCGATTTTTTGTATGAAAAACTAAAAACCCATTTTCTAGCTAAACTAAGCGTCCTACAGGCAAAAGGACAAAAATCTGTGATCACTTATAAAATTCATAAAAAAGGATTTTTTATTAAAAAAATTCGATTTTTTGTATGAAAAACTAAAAACCCATTTTCTAGCTAACCTAAGCGTCCTACATGCAAAAGGACAAAAATCTGTGATCACTTATAAAAAAAAAATCGATTTTTCTATATGAAAAACTAAAAACCCATTTTCAAGGTAAACTAAGCGTCCTACAGGCAAAAGGACAAAAATCTGTGATCACTTATAAAATTCATAAAAAAGGATTTTTTATTAAAAAATTCGATTTTTTGTATGAAAAACTAAAAACCCATTTTCTAGCTAAACTAAGAGTCCTACAGGCAAAAGGACAAAAATCTGTGATCACTTATAAAAAAAAATCGATTTTTCTATATGAAAAACTAAAAACCCATTTTCAAGCTAAACTAAGCGTCCTACAGGCAAAAGGACAAAAATCTGTGATCACTTATAAAATTCATAAAAAAGGATTTTTTATTAAAAAATTCGATTTTTTGTATGAAAAACTAAAAACCCATTTTCTAGCTAAACTAAGCGTCCTACAGGCAAAAGGACAAAAATCTGTGATCACTTATAAAATTCATAAAAAAGGATTTTTTATTAAAAAAATTCGATTTTTTGTATGAAAAACTAAAAACCCATTTTCTAGCTAAACTAAGCGTCCTACAGGCAAAAGGACAAAAATCTGTGATC
>CATIVE010000594.1:0-26271 GCA_949628195.1 Phasia obesa
ACATATTTATTTTAAATCTTATATACTAAAAAAGCCAGTATTATCTATTCAGCAAACCCGTTACTTTTTACATTGCAAGCTGTAAGGGTTTACTAGTAATTATTTTATATTAAAATTTAGGTATTATAAATTCATTTGTTGTTATTATTATTATTGTTATTATTATTATTATTATTATTATTATTATTAAATTAATTATTATTATAAATTAATTATTATAAATTAATTATTATTATTATAATATAAATTAAATAAATGTGTGGCCCAACATTCCGACCCCCGTTGAAGGACTGGACGTCTTCAAACATATGGCAAGGAGCCAATTTACATATTGGGCCGTTTAAAAATTCCGCTTCTGGTCTTGAACCTCCGCCACCCTGACCTTGCCGTCTTCTCCCTCGTGGGACGCTGACGACTCTCCCGGTCAGCCAGTTCTGTGGCGGGCAATTGTCCTCGTGGATTATTACCCACTTGACCGACCTTGAGACTGGCATCTCCTCGTGCCACTTGCCTTTGCCCTGAAGTCCCAGGATATAGTCGCGAGGACCAAGCTTGCCAAAATGTCTGCTTGAGACCGCAAAGCTGTCGCCATCGCTTCATAATTTCCCCTCGTTGCCTCTCACGTCTTCTACGGATTCTAGCGGCAGCGAACGCAGACCCCCTCCTATCAGCAGGTGCGCTGGAGTTAGCGCTTCTCCGTCGTTGGGGTCTGGAGACAGCGGTGCTATGGGTCGACTGTTGAGCACCGCCTCTACTTCTTCTGCGAGCATTGTGCCCATCTCTTCTTGAGTGAGCGATGCGTTGCCCACGGGCTCGCAGAAGTAGGAACTTCGCCTGCTTCACCGGCTGCTTCCCACAGTCCTCCGAAGTGAGGCGCCCGAGGTGGTATGAAGCTGAACTTCACCCCCGGACGACGCTGCGTATGATGCGACGGCCTGTTGCACCTGCTTCAGTACCCGACTGGCTCCGACGAAGTTCGTCGCGTTGTCGCAGTATACCGTTTCTGGCAGTCCCTCTCCTGGCAGCGAACCATTTAAAAGATAGAAGAAAAGAATCAGTAGACAGATCAGATACTAATTCTAAATGTACCGCCTTAGAAGTGAAACACACGAAAACC
This sequence comes from Phasia obesa, assembly GCA_949628195.1. Lineage (NCBI taxonomy): Eukaryota > Metazoa > Arthropoda > Insecta > Diptera > Tachinidae > Phasia > Phasia obesa. The sequence goes on from CATIVE010000594.1 coordinate 1,118, forward strand.
GCTATATACATTTTTATTGGTGGTCTACCACGAATTCTTAATGATACGTTCACGGGACCACAGAAGTCTACACCGATCGTTAAAAAGGGACGGTTAGCTCTCACTCTACTAGTGGGTAAATTGCCCATAATTTGGGGACATTAATTTTGGCTTATAGCGGAAGCAATGAACACACTTTCGAACTATTTTGCTGCACTCTTCTTTCGCATTAATGAGCCAAATATTTTCTCGCGAAAGAGCTACAAGTGCTTTTGTGCCAGCATGACAATTTTTGAAGTGCAGATTTCGCAAATAAAGTGTGACAAAGCTATTTCTTTTCGGTAATAAAAGTGGGAACTTGGTATTGTACTTCAAGTTTGCATTAAGCAATCTCCCACCTACCCTTATAAGTGAAAATGTCCGTTTCTCTTCAGTAAACGTATGCACAAATGGTGTCAATCTTTGAATATTTGATGGCAAGACAAGAGATTTTTGTAATTTTTGTATCTCCTCAGAAAAATTATGTTTCTGGATTGTCTCTACAAGCCGAAGGAATGACCATTTCAATTCAATTGCAGTAGGTGTAGAACTTTTCTCTATTTTACGTTTCTTTAGAGCGTCAACAAATCTAAATACAAAAGAGGTTACTCGCAGCAACTTTTTGTATGACGAATATTTTTCTATTAGATCCAAAAAGCAATTTTGTGGATCCTCTACTGCAAGAAATACATTTGTTTTTCTTTTTTCTAATAATTGTTGGTTCTCCGTTAACTCGAAATGTTCGTTAACAGGCCAATGGGAACTATCGCTTAGTAAAAACGAAGGTCCTTCAAACCAAATAGAATTTTTTAATTCTTCGACATCACATCCTCTTGAAACAATATCGGCTGGATTCTGCTTAGTTGGCACATGGCGCCATGAAACATTTTCAGACCATTCTTGAATCTCAGCCACACGATTTGAAACGAACGTAGATAGTGAAGATGGATGCGTTTTAATCCAATGCAGTGTTATTTCGGAATCAGTCCAGAAATTAACACTCTCGATTTCAAAGCTCATCATTAACTTAATTCGATTCCACAACTTAGCCAATAGGTGTGCAGCACATAACTCAAGTCTCGGAAGAGATTTAGTCTTGAGTGGAGCAACTTTAGATTTCGCCGTAAGTAGTCTCGATACAATTTTGTTTGAATCGGAGCTTCTAATGTATATGCAACAACCATATGCTCGAATTGAAGCATCAGCAAATCCATGAATTTGAATTTTTGCTGTAGAAGTTGTGTTCACGAATCTTGGGATTGTAATTGAATCAATTTCCAGTAAATTAGATTTGAAATTTTCCCACGAAGTATATAGTCTCATAGGAATCGATTCATCCCAGTCAAGTTTTTGAATCCAAAGTTCTTGTAATAACATTTTGGATTTTGTTACTATCGGGCATAAGAGTCCGAGAGGATCGAATAAACGAGAAGAAACTGATAATATGTTTCTTTTTGTAGCTTTTAATTCTTTAAAATTATCTTCCAAATGAAACTTAAATGAATCATTCTTCGGAACCCAATGTATGCCGAGAGCTTTTGCAGAATCGGAATCGCTTGATAAAAGTTTTTCATTTTGTATTGAATTTATAATATTAGGATGATTTGAAAACCATTTAGTAAGTTTTAAACCAGCTGAACTTAAAATTTCAGTAACCTGGTTACGAGTTATATTGAGGTCTTGGTAGCTATCAGCTCCAGTTAGCAAATCATCAACATAGAAATCACTGCGAACAACTTTTGAACCAATAGGTAAAGTCTCTTTGTACAAATCGCTTAAATGAATCAAACATCTGATGGCCAAAAATGGCGCTGAAGCTGTGCCGTAAGTAACAGTGTTTAAACGAAACACTTTTAAATTATCAGATGGATTCTCCCTCCAAAGGATTAATTGATAATTTCTGTCATTTTCAGAAATTAAAACTTGACGATACATTTGTTCAACATCTGCAGTGATTGCGTATCTATGGAAACGAAAACGGATCAATGTAGAATATAATTCTTCTTGAATTGTTGGACCAACCATTAACAAATCGTTAAGTGATACATGCGAAGAAGTTCTACATGAAGCATCAAAAACTACTCGAAGTTTCGTAGTTGAACTCTGAGGTCGCAAAACACATTGATGTGGTATAAAATAGTGAGGAAAATCGGGCATTTTGTCTAAAAGTGACATATGACCTAAATTGAAATACTCTTTCATAAAATCATGATACATCTGCCTCATAGTATCATCTTTGGAAAGTTTTCGTTCCAAAGAGAGAAATCGTCTTTTGGCAGTTTCAAACGATGAACCAAGCAATTTTGTATCAGATTTGAAAGGCAATGAGACTTCAAATCGTCCTGACATTAAACGTCGTACTGAATTTCTAAATTTGTCCTCACATTGTTGCTGTTCCTCAGAATATATTTTTGTTGACTCGTTTGGAATATCTTCTAATTCCCAGAATTTTCTGACTATTGAATCAACATTGCTCTCGTTTTCTACAAAAGTATTCAAATGAAAAACGTTGTTATTTGTCGAGCCCTTTGATTGATTGTATTTTCCAGTTACAATCCAACCAAGCGAAGTCTTTTGAAGAATTGGCAGGCTCGGGCCAGACTTTATTTGGCCAACACAAATTAAATCGAAGAAAATTTCTGCTCCAATTAATAAATCAATTTTTTGTGGCTTATAAAAGCAAGGATCAGCTAATTCTATATTATTAGGAATATTCAAGCTAGTTGTATTTATTTTGAGATCAGGTTGCAAATTTGTAATTGAACTCAATACCCAAAACTTAGAAGTAAAGTGAGTAGAGTTAACCCTCGACGTGACAGTTAAATTTACGCAAGATTTAGAAATTGAATTTGTTTCACTTATACCATTTAAACTCAATCTGCCTCCTTCTTTTTTCAATCGTAGTAGCTGTGCAAGTTCCTCAGTTATCAAATTTGGTTGAGAACCGGAATCTAAAAGAGCTCTGGCTAGAATAAATTTACCAGAACTACTTCTTACTTTCACTACAGCTGTGGCAAGAATAATTCTTTCCTCAGATGAAGAGTAATTCACCGAAGCGTGAGAAGTAGACGGCTGTTCAGAGTAGATATTCGAATTGTTAGAACTTGTATTATATCTATGTAGTAGTGAATTATGAGAACCACTACATATTCTACATTTAGAAGATGAACATCTTGCTACTGTATGACCTTTTTTCAAACAATTAATACATGCTGGTACGGATTTTATGAATTCAAATCTTTGTGTTACGGACTCAGCAGTAAAAGAAGGGCAATTATTAATCATATGTTGATTTGATTTGCAGAATAAGCATTTGTCAGCAGATGGTTTCGATTTTGTACAATTTAATGATGTCCTGTTATTTTTCTTCTTAGAATATTCAGTTTTATTATTATAATTATTATTAAACCTCGGTCTTGAACTCGAAGATTCGTCAGCAGAAATATGCTGATAGCGTTTGTTCAAGGCGGATTCACAGTCTGACCACAACGGGAGCTTTTCGAAATCAAGCTGTTCTTCCCACTTCGATTTGGTCACTGGATCAACTTTGGACATCACTAAATGTATTAAAATGGCATTTGTAATTTTCTTGTCATCGCCAATTGATAATAGGGAATCATATATAGCAGAAACTGTGTCTATCATGCTTCGCAAAGCAGTAGCCGAAGGTTTTGTGATTTCTGGTAAATCAAAAAGCTTAGAAATATTATCAAAAAATATTAAACATTCGTTGTCATAAACCTTTTTTAAACTGGCTAGTGCTTTGGGGTAATTTTCTTCTGAAATCTGAAAAGCTTTAACTGTACCTAAAGCTGAATCGGACAAGCATGATATCAAATGATTAAATTTTTCAATATCTGTCAACGTCGGATCATTGTGGACCAAGTTCTCAAATAAGCTCATAAAGTTCTTATAATCAGAATACTTTCCAGTAAATTTGGTGAGCTTCATATTTGGTAGTCTTGACTGATGGCTTTGAGCACAAAATGAAGTTTCAGGCATATTTGCCTGTCTATTTTTAGCCAAGAGACTTAAAAACATCGCTTTTGTGGTCACACAAACTTCTTCAAGCTCAGCTCTATCGTCATTTTCGGGATCTAAATTATCCACGTCAGACTGAAACTTCATTGCTTGATCAATATACGTTTTTAAAATATCTAAGCGGCATTCTAGTTCGATGGGATTGAAAGAAATTGTCTTATCCCTAATAGATTGCCGAATTCGAACGATATTTTGTACAACCTTTGCCTTTTTTACCACTATTTTCTCTAAAGTTTCCATTCTGGAAGGAGAATCTTGACGTTTTCTACTAGTCATATTAATTTAATTTATGTAAATAATTCCTCAAAGCAAAAGTTTAAAATACCAAATTAATTTATTGGTCGAAATATTTTTAAAAACGAAGAAAATTAAAATTGCTTTGGATTATAAGAATTAAAAATATATTACTCTCTCGTCGGTTACACAATATTCGGTTTTTCTTCTTTTATTCGAAATATTATTTGATCAATTTGTTTCGAAATTAAAAATAATTTATTTAATTTTTTCGAAAACCACTTTAAAAACAGCCTTTGGTAAATAAAAATAGTTATTTAACCAAGTAAAATCGAATTAAAGTTAATTAGCAAAAGTAATGTAAAATAAAAACGTTAGTTAGAACACACTAATAATAATTATTTTCCAATTATATGAATATTAATTTTTCGTTGATAGTGTGAACGCACCAACGAATTATTATTTTAAACTTGTATGTAAATTAACTTTTCGATGCTAGTGTAAACGCACTACACTGTTAGCAGCTGCTGTATGTAAATTAATACAAGTGGTATGGGAACACACGGAATGAAACACTGATCTTAATAATTTAATAACAACGAATGAAAGAATAAAAGAAAATGCAAATTTAGTATTAATTATTTTATTTAAAATAAACAAAATTAACACTCGCGAATATTTTTGTGTATTAAATAGCGAAATTAAAATTATTTTAAATTTATTAAAATGCCGACGGTAAAAAAGAAGTAATAATTTTTCTCTCAATAATAAAGAGAATAAATTATGTATGTACGAATGTATGTTTATGTTAATAACACTCGCGTTAGATTTCACTTTTAAGGGTGGGTTTTTATATTTAATAGAAATATTAAATAAATAAATTGTTTCACAAATATTTAAGTGTAAAAAATATTTATTGTGTTCGACTTGCAAAGCGAAAAGAATTTTTGATTAACTTACTTACAAAAATCTCTTAAATTTGATTAATTTACAAATTTAAGGTTATATTTAACACAATATTTTTTACACTTATTACCTGACTATCAGTATCGGAATTACTCCCCTGGATTCGTTCAGCTCTACAGATGATGCAACGGCAACGGGGCATCTGGATGACTTCTGGACGGGATGATATCCTTAATTTGTTTTGTTGAAATTGTGTGGTGTTTTTGATGTAAATAGTGATTGTTTGTGTAATTGTTTTATATGTATGTTTGTACGTGTTTGTTATAATTTGTGATTTTGTTGAAAAAGTGATTTCTTTGTGTGATTGTGTTTTGTTTTATATGTTTGTTTTATTAAAATGTTTTCACTGTTTGTTTAAATTGTTTGTTGTAAAACTTTTTGTTTTTCACTTATTTATAATTTGAAATAATTTATCAAATTAATGTTTATATTAATTTTTCACTAATGTCCCTGCTCGGGCGCCAAAATGTTTATTCTTAATATTTTTTAAGAAGTTTTTTTAAAAAGTATTTTATAATTTAAAAACTTTAGGGCACTTTAGGTGAAAAATATAACTCTTTTAATTTTTAGAAATCAAACACACAACCAATCGGGTTAAATATTACTTCGCAAGTAAGACATATTTATTTTAAATCTTATATACTAAAAAAGCCAGTATTATCTATTCAGCAAACCCGTTACTTTTTACATTGCAAGCTGTAAGGGTTTACTAGTAATTATTTTATATTAAAATTTAGGTATTATAAATTCATTTGTTGTTATTATTATTATTGTTATTATTATTATTATTATTATAAATTAATTATTATTATAAATTATTATTATAAATTAATTATTATTATTATAATATAAATTAAATAAATGTGTGGCCCAACAGGGAATAATGATTAAAAGTATTACGGGATGAGATTTTCAACATTTTATTATTTTTATTAACAAAAAAAAAAAAAAACAAAAAAAAAAAGAAACCAGTTCCAAAACATGCCACATGGTAAAGCCACAAATTGTTTTGCATGACAAAGTTGTTGCGTTTTATTTTAATAACAACAAACGTGATGACGTTACAATACATAAAGGTGATAATGATATTGAAGACGTTTATAAGGATATCAATATTGATGATAGAAAGATAATGGTAATGTACATATATCATTTTCCGCCATATGTATGGTACGTGGTGGTTATTTTTAACAGTTGTCATGATATTATACAAGTTATCATGATATTAATATAAACAAGTAAAAGTGCTATATTCGGCCGTGCCGAATCTTCTATACCCTTCACCACGGTGATTTTATTTATACAGACATGTACAGCATTATCCATATTGTAAAGAAATACTAAAGCAAAAAGAAATCCTTACAAAAAAAAAAAAATTTCATCATATTGACACATGGGGGGTCCTTTTAACTGCTCCTATTTGTCAGTGGGTACCCGGTGGGTCCATTGGCTACCTCTATGCGTATTGCTTTCTATTAAGGTCTAATACAAATCAAAGCAGAAAAACCCTACCAATCTAAAAACAAACAAAAATCGCCCCTCGCAGGGGGTTATTGATCCCCCGAGATCTGTATGCACTCCTTGCGATCTACCTGTCACACTCTAATATTTATTTGACAAAAAAAGGCAAAACAGAATCATTAAAGCCGAAAAAATTTAAAAACAAACGTAAAAAAATATAGGTGGGCGCGGCTTTTGGCCCGTAGCCTCCAAAGGAATGATCCGATGTTGTGGAATTGCAATACCAAAATTTTTGAAACTATGCCTGACAGATTGGTGTGCTTAAATTTTTTGTATCTCTTCTGGTGCCTTGGCAAATGACATTACCACACTAACACGGACAAACGGACATCGCTTAATCAACTTCTCTATATATAAGGATCCAGAATATATATACTTTATGGGGTCGGAAATGAATATTGTAGAAATTACACACGGAATGACAAACTTATATATACCCTTTCCACTTGTGGTGAAGGGTATAAAAACAAAATTTTAATAGTGTTGGTTAGTAAACAGAGAAAAATAAAACAAAAAGAATGGTATTAAATTGAAGTTATTAAATCTTGTTTAAAACTTCTTAGAAATTATAGCATTGAAATTAAATCTTTAGTTGTATTTGTTTATATATTTTTAGAATTTTTTTAATTTGTATTTTGATATTCAATAAAATTTGAAGTAGTCATTTTGAGTACCATGTTGTTGCTTGTTTACACTACAAAAAGAAACATAAAATTCACATATACGAATACATGGTAATTTGAGAAAAACAAAGGAAACAAAAAAGATCTTGAGGGCAAGAGCTGACTTTTCTGTAAAACTTGCGCATAATGCAGAAAAGTCCATAGAAATCAATATATATAGCCAGACATCAAATACCAGAAACAGAAAACGTATGGATTTATGCTATAGAAATTATTGTGTTGTTATTACTGTGATGTAAAGCATTTCTATTTAATCCATTTTTCTTAAATTTTTAATTTTTTTATTTTTAACTATTCTACTGTACCATACAGAATGGAAACAGATATTTTTGTGTGTATATTACACAAAGAATATAAGTTAATTAATTATTTTTGGTTTAGGGTGTTAGGTAAACTACCCTTGCCTCTTCCCGATTATGACCAAAACTAATACAGCTCTTTATCTCCATATACCAAAGGCACATACTGAATTTCATTTTGATATGTCATATGGCATGACCTGTACATTGTTCACAAAATTTGGGAGTAAGTAAACTACCCCTTGCTCCCTTCTGATTATGACCAAAACTTATACAGCTTTTTATCTCTATATACCAAAGGCACATACTGGATTTCATTTTAATATGTCATACAGTATGAACTTTAGAGCGTTCATAAAATTTGGGGGTAAGGAAACTACCCCTTGCCTCCTCCTGATTATGCCTAAAACTTTACAGCTCTTCATCATCATATACCAAAGGCACACACTAAATTTCATTTTGATATGTCAAACAGTATGACCTGTACAAACTCCACAACAACATCATCGCGAAAATAGCCAAAATGTATTCAGGAGACCTCAAAACGTATAAATCCGTAGAAATCCCGACCTCAACTTTTTTCACGATTACTATACTTCACCTTATACTACTTATGGTAAAAGAAAAACAAATAGTCCTGCCTACAAAAAATCGTAAACTTCACGGTTGCTGCTGTCATTTGCAGGTCATCCCTTTTATTTTCGGACAAGAGATCAAGCAATATCCCGCCTTCTTTGTCGATTGTAACAGTCATGCAGTGTGTTTAGGGCTAGCGGATTTTCATGCGTTTCTACATGTTTTGCTAGTTTTGCTTTAACTGGTTGCATGTTTATATACCAGGAAGCAACTGATTTTTACGCCCATGCATTTTTTCTACATTGCAAGCTTAGGCTGTGCCCCATAAATGCATTCCATAGAAGTTTGCAATGTAAACTTAGGTTAAGTTAACATTTGTGTTAACTTTAACACTATGTGGCTTTTCCAAGTAATACACTGATCATGATGTATACCGAACGTTATATGAGTACCTTTCTGTTTATTCACCTTTATTCTCAATATCTTCAACAAAATTGAATATGTCTTGTAAATATTGTGCTACTCGATGATTTTCCTGAACTCTTAAAAATCTGGTTGCTAGTTGGCATATCCAAACTATATAACAAGTATAAAATGGGTCCCAATATGCTACCATGAGGAACTCCGTCTTTAATTTTCTTCTTTAATTCTCTCTTTCTTTCAGTATGAACTTGCGATCAAGTAAATAGCTTTCGTGTACGAAATGACCATATGCTTAAATTGTACACGGACAACGATATACTAACAACGAAAAATTGTTGAATTGACAACGAAAGTGTACACTTTGACACCGTTTTGTTGTCGAAGTGACACCATACTGGTGGTGAACTGACACCACACCAGTGTCAAATTGACACCGCAACGTTGTCGAAATGACAACATAATAGTGTCGAGTTAACACCGTAGCGGTGTCGAACTGACAACATACTGGTGCCGAATTGACGAATTGCTAACCTCTTTTCCAATTGACCAAAATAATAAATGCAAAAACAATAAGTTATAAATGTATAAACGTATTTTATTTAGAAAAAATATTTTCCCGCAACGGAAGATTTTGAAACATATATAGAATAAATTTCATAAAAATATTTTTGAATAAATATCCAGCGATGTAGGCACGCATCAGGATGTTTTAAAGACAGTGTTTGAAGCATTTTAAAACATACATTCTAACGGTCATTAAAATTATCAGTATATATGTATTATTAAAAGTTTCAGTATATATGTACATAAATATGTATAAAAATCGTTTATATCCATATCAGTCAGGCCTTCTACCACTAAAAAGGGTTGTATGGTTAATCCAGCATTAAAATAGTTTTCTGTGACTATATCGATTTCGTGCTTATAATCATTAAGGGTCGCCAAACGCAACACGAAACTTTCATGTGAAGCAACTATTTTCACCTTTTAGGGTGCGTTTACTCCCTCCGCACTTAAAATTTAGCTGGTGATGGTAAAACCGCATTAAGCAATATGGTGTATATATTGTACTAAGAATCTGTAAAGTAATAGATATAGAATGCAATCTATGTACATTTGGGCAGTTATTTATTTTATAATTACCTTACTAGTCGCCGGAGAAACATTTGCAAACAGTTGATTACAATATTCTTTATGGATATTTTTTAATATAAGTTCCGAACGGTTTTTTTTTTAATTTTTCCCATTTTGAATGTAATAGGTGTCCCTATTATTAATTTCTACAAGCTCTTCATTATAACTAAAATGAGAAAAACAAGCCGAACAAAATATTTTTGTTTTTATGTAATTTGTCAATTTTTCAATCACATTTGTTTTCAAATTGTTAACACTCGTTGCCAAAATTTTAAAATTTCGTCATATTCGTACAATTCGACAACTTAGCGTTGTCATTTCAACCACGTTCGTTTTTAAATTGTTAACAAAAGTTGCCAATAAAAGCGACAATGTAATTGTCTGAAACTGAACACACTCGTTGTTGATTTTGAAACGTGATTTTTGCCTCAGTGTATATATCAACTTTAACTTATATATCAAATCTTCTTGCCATACGTTATCGAATGCTTGAAAACATCAATAAAAACGGAGCAATATTTTTTTAAATGCCTTTTAAACTACGTTAACTAACCTGTGTGTTTGTGCGATTGTACTGTTTTTAAGGTTTAGCTTATTGATTAATATTTTTTCCAAAAACTGTGATATACTTGATAAAGGGCTTATATTTGTATGTTTTGTGTGGTATTTTCCTGGCTGATGAAACCCGTGGGAAACTACGCAAAACGTAAAAACAAAAAGATTAGTTTTCAGAGCTTCATATGTATATAGTGCATCTCTTTTTAAATGGCCTACAAATAGATTGCCTTTTTCGGTGTCATTTCTTACCCAACCTCCACACGATGTTTGAATGGACTGGTATTTTAAGATTTTGACATAAATTCTCATTTTATCAGTTAAGAGTCGTTCGAGATGTACAGAAAAAATTTGAATGTATCTTGTTTGTTGTCGGGTTACTGTTAGATATTGGACAGCTAATATAATGTTTATATCAAATTCAATAAGACACAGGTCTTTGGTTTCTGTTGTTCTAATTGCTAAGACATTTTCTTTATTTAAACCAATTTATGCGTGTGCTTTTCATTGGTGATACGATCTTTTCTTAGTTCTAAACAGAAATAATAGTCGTCTCAGGACAATTCTCGAGATGCTACAACTTTAACAATTTCTCTTGAAATATGCCAAAGTCAATAACATCAGGTATTTGTTGCCTATCAGTAGGCCAATAGATTGTTTGTCCACTCGAAACTACTTTCAGACCGAACCAGTATTAAAGTTGAGTCAAACAATAAACAATCTTTTGGAGTATGTATTTTTAAACGAAAACAAAATATGTATAGTGAGTTAATTTTAAATCAACAAAAATCCAAAAACAATAAAATCCATGGTAGAAAAACAGTAGGTAATGCCATTCTCTCTTTGTTTTGTGACAATTAACATCTGAAAAATTAGGATTATGAAATTTACGTTAAAATTGTGGTACCATATCGATTATTTTACATTCCCTATTATAGTTCTTTATTTGAGTTTGTACAAAAAAAAAATTATTGTGAAAAATCAAATGAAGAAAAAAATATTTCGATTTTGTAGAATTTGAAAGAGGTAAGAAATTAAATAAAATGATTTATATTATCCCTACAATCAATGTCAGCATAAAATATTTCAATATTATAAATTATTAACTCATTTTGTTTTCTATTAAAGAATTACACATTTTTTTATTTGGGCTGAATTCCCAAAATTGTTTTGCTATTTTTTACCGCCTCCAAGAGGGAGAACTCATTTTATGTGATTCCTATTAAATGTGGTATCATAATTAACGTGAAACAGTAAACGATTATGAAATCTGCAAAAAAAACTTATACCTATCAACTCAAGAGCAGCAAAGGTCTGAAGGTAGTTATGAAAAGTATGTATATATTCATATGTTGATCCAAATGAGATAATAGCTGGCCTTCAAAAAGCAATAAGTTGAACTGGAGATATGAGATTAAAAAACCAAACCCACCCTATATACAACTAGGGCTTACTGCAAGTTTCCTCCGGTTTGCGTTCGACTCAAAAATTAAATACTCTTGCTAAGCACCCACAATATCGAGCAAATGCTTATTATATTATTTGTTAGCTCAACTAATAACCCAACATGTGTCAATACACAAAGCGATACCGACAACTTATTCTACTCCAAATTTGCACCCAGAACCTAAAGAACAAACGCCATCTAGTAACTATAATCGCCTCGAAGCAAGCATCGATACGTCAGTGCATTCTATGATGTTGCGGGCGGAACTTACCAAACCATGAACTGTTTAAAAAAATGAACTCGAATACTTTCTTAAAAATCAACAAATTGATATGCTGATTCAGAGATACTTTTGGCAAAAATAGCTTTTTTAAAATCAATGGATATATATTATATGACACTAAAGACCCCCATGCCATGTGTTGGTTCAGCAATACTAATAAATGCTAGAATTAAACATCATTTACTGTTTAATTTTTGTGAGTACTACCTCAAGCAACAAATATCTGCATTGAAGAATCTCAGTAAAATTTCGTTGTATCTTCGATTTAATCACCTCCTAGATTTCAAATATCAGAGACTCAATATGGCGACTTCTACAAGTCACTAGGTGCTTGTTTCATAGCATCAGGCGCCTACAACGCTAAACATACGTTTTGGGGATCAAGACTAATTACTGCAAAAGGTCGTGTTTTATTTGACACGGTTTCAAAAATGTGTGTGAACGTGATATCAGGTGGACAGCTCACCTAATGGCCTACTGATTGGCAAAAAGCACCCGATGTTATTAATTTCAGCTTGTCTAAGGGTATTTCAATGGAAATGATTTAAGTACATTCGTCACTTGAATTATCCTCAAATCATTCAACCACTATTGTCTATATATGGAACCAGCTATTGTCTATATATGCCACCAACAGCTAGCGCAAGCATAAATTGGTTGAAATACAGAAAATATCTCAGTACTTTTTGCTCGGAAAACATTCACTAAGAACTCTAGAAGACGTAGAACACTCTTATTGATTTGACCAAAATCTTAAATCAGAAGCCTAATATGCAACAGTAACCCGAAAACTAACTAAATACAATTCAATGAATTCATATAGATGAAATTAAATTCATACTGTAGATGTCAAGAGTGGCAATCACACAGATTTTCCCAAATCAAAAGCAGGATTCTCGAAGAGCAGCATCCCTGAAAAACTATTTGGAAGGCCTTGACCCAACTCCGCAATCATATTATTCATTATGGCGTGCGTGTAGAAGGAGTACCCTCAAGATTTGAATTGTGTGATATAGAAAGGGCAATAATTGATTTTGATAAAGCCAGTATCGAGACTTATTTGAGTTTTCCCGTATAGCTCGCAAAATTATTCTTTTTAATGCCAGTACGCGTTGAGTACTCCAGATTGGATAACTATGATTCCTAAACCAGGAAATAACCACACAAAAGTGGATTCATACAAGCCTATAAGCCTTTTATCAAATATGTCAGAGTTATTTGAGAGAATTGATCCCCATTCTAAGCGACAAAGGATGTATTCTGAACAATTAATTCTGCTTCAGAAAAAAACATAGTAGAGTAGAACAAAACCAAAGGTTAGTACTTAAGAAGACTTTTGAAGAAACAGAAAATACTACTCTGTGGTTTTTATCGACGTATTCCAACCATTCGATAAGGTATGGCACACTGCCCTAATATATAAGTTAAACATGAATTTGCCCGTAAATTTATAAAAGCTGTTACACAGAAAAAAGTAACTAAAATTTTTCCAAACAAATAGTTGGTTGTTATTTTTTTCGTTTTTCAAAAACTTTTTTGTTTGAATCAAATAACAATCTTGACTCATTAGTAGAATTAGTAAATAAAACTCAATTTATTAATAATGAAATGTTGTTCTCCCTAAAAAAAATTAAAGCACTTTAAAATTTTGAATATCTTCTATTTATATTTTGGTACGTGGACTTCGTTATTTATGGATCTTTTTTTTCATAATATTTATTTATTGTATCTTCAAATTATATGAACTAGTGCTCAAATCTATACTGAAGTCCAACCAATGCTAGACAAAAAAAACTGTATGATGACACGGTTGAAGCTATAATTAAATTTGTCACCTCTGTGATGTTCGGCCAAGAGAAGCAATATTTTTCCTTCTTAGTTGAACCATGATTATTCAGGATGTTGCGGGACAGCGCACAGTGGACCATTTAACGAGAAGGCGGTGAAAAATCCATAACTTTTGATTGGATTGGGATTTTGAATTTTTTTTTTTTTTTGTTTAGTAGGTGGGACTGTTGTCTTTAATTTTTGCTAAACTAATAATAAACAAATTTATAGAGGATTTAAATTACATTAGTTGAATATAGTATAAGAGTAGAGTGTTTAACATGTAAACAATGGTAAGTTGTATCACATTTATTAAGTATGTTATATCACATTTTATCAATTGTTTTATTCCAAATATTTTTTGTCATTCCGTGTGTAATTTCTACAATATTCATTTCCGACCCCATAAAGTATATATATTCTGGATCCTTATACATAGAGAAGTTGATTAGGCGATGTCCGTCTGTCCGTCTATCCGTCTGTCCGTGTTAGTGTGGTAATGTCATTTGCCAAGGCACCAGAAGAGATACAAAAAATTTAAGCACACCAATCTGTCAGGCATAGTTTCGAAAATTTTGGTATTGCAATTCAGCAACATCGGATCATTCCTTTGGAGGCTACGGGCCAATATTTTTTTTCAAGTTTTTTCATGTTTTTTTTAAATTTTTTTCAGCTTTAATGATTCTGTTTTGCCTTTTTTTCTCAAATAAATATTAGACTGCGACAGGTAGATCGCAAAGAGTGCATACAGATCTCGGGGGATCAATAACCCCCTGCGAGGGGCGATTTTTGTTTGTTTTTAGATTGGTAGGGTTTTTCTGCTTTGATTTGTATTAGTGACTTTAATAGAAAGCAATACACATAGAGGTAGCCAATGGTACCCACTGATAAATAGGAGCAGTTAAAAGGACCCCCATGTGTCAATATGAGGAAATTTTTTTTTTGTAAGGATTTTTTTTTTTGCTTTAGTCTGACCATTCTAACTCAATATAGACAGAAGAAAGGTCCTAAATTTAAGAAAAAAAAATTTTTAAAAATTTAAAAAAAAAATTTTAAAAAATTTCCAAAAAAAAAATTTTACAAAAAAATTTACAAAACATTTTTAAAAATATATTTTACAGAAAAATATTAAAAAAAATTTTTTTTTTAAATTTTCCAAAAAATTTTCGAATAAAATTTTACAAAAAATTTTTAAAAAATTATTTTTACAAAAAATTTTTACACACAATTTTCGAAATATTAAAACAAAAATTTCAATATTTCTTTGAAAATGAAAATCATGACTGTAACACAACATATAATTAATATTAAGATTATACATATGTATGTATGTGTGTATATAGAGTAACATATTTTTTTAAATGCGTTTGATTTTTATTTTAAATGCGTTTGATTTTTAAATAGATGATATCTCTGTTTTAAAACCTAGGTGCATTAAACACATATACATCATCAGGATACCGACTACAAACTGTCAAAAATAAAATACACACGTTTATAGGTAAACGATTCTTTTGAAGCCAGCAAAGCTACATGGCTACACGACCACCGTTGTGGCTGTCGTCAACTTAGGCTAATTTGTATTTTATTCAACAAAAGAAAATGTCACAAAATTGTAAATTACAAATTCATATACAAACAAAAAGTATTGGAGGAAATATTTAAAAGTTTTTGAAAAAGTTTTTTAATTTTATAAAAGCAAAATAAGTATTTTTACAACAATGTCAGAGTTTACGATGTAGCTGTCGGCTTCAATATCATTAAGTAGCTGACAATTGTAGTAAACGGAATTTGTCTTCTATTTCTTTAACTCATGAATAATGATTTTTTCTCATACGACTTTATTTAAGTAAAGAGTCAACAATATGGATAATGCTGTACATGTCTGTATAAATAAAATCACCGTGGTAAAGGGTATAGAAGATTCGGCACGGCCGAATATAGCACTTTTACTTGTTTGTAATACTTTTTCACACTTTTTCAAATTAATCTTTTCACCACTAGTCACACTTTAATAATGTTAGTTTTTTCCAAAAATTTGGCGGTTTTTAAATATAACAAACGCACATGAATGTGTGTATATTTTTCTTGGCCTTCTTTGTTTAATTTTATTGCAAAAGAATAACAAAACACAATGAATTTGAAGGCAGAAAACTTCAGAAATATACATATATTTTTCTCATGTAAAATATAAACTGCATTTCGCTGGCAGTCAGCAATATAAATACTCGTATACCAGGGACGGTAAATCAAATTTTAAAATTGTACTAACTATATTCTAAAACTGTACTTTTTGGGCTCAAATTGTACTAAATACATCAGAAGACTGACAGCGCCTACTTGCAAAATTATTGTACAAATCTAGCTTGGAGTAGATCTACTTACCTCGCATTTGCATTTTTTCGACCTAATGGGCAATTATTTTTGGATAAAAAACTGAAAACTGCAAAAAATCGGCATTACATATTTGTAAGCAGCTCCTGATCAGGAACTATTTTCCTCGATGTAGTAAAGAGTCCACATTTTTTAAACTTCTTTTATGTACATAACTATCTGAACAATACCCTAGTTCTCTTTTCAATTATACTATCCTTACAGTTAACAAGAACATTGTGCAGATCATTCAATCATTATTCCTTGGTACCCGTAAACCTAGCCTATCCTATATTGACACATAAATAATGAAATGGACTAATATGTTTTTGTAAGCTTTTCAAATAAGAGTAATAGTTAATATTTAAAATAGTCCGCTACTTGAAACTAGTAACATTGTACCAGTGATTCATTGGTCTACCCGTGTACTTTTCATTTTCAAATTTGACCAAAAATGGCAGAATTGTACCAACTTTACCAGACCTGTCGTATACACAAGAGAATAAGAGCAGGCATTCGGGGATGGCAACTTTTCAAAGACCAAACACGTCGACCCAGCGGTCAAATAGAATTAAAAAGCGCTATTAAAAAACAAGATTTTTATTGGTATATTTGTACTTTAAAAGTACATTTTTTACGTTTACAAAAATTTTCATAGGTAACATATACATATATTTATATTAAAATTATAATTAGCCCTGTTCTGTAAACCGAATGCGAAATTTCGATTATAACACGAAATCACTTTTCTGTTCGAAAATAAATCGAGTAGAATTTTCATTTGTTTCGATAATAATTTTTCTTCTATTTCTCTTTTATTTCAGGTGTTTTTGAATTATATACAGTGCTTTACAGCGAAAATGTAAACTCGGTATAAAATTATCTAGATTAATTAAGTGTAGATGATTACGATTTTTTTTATTTCGGTCATTGCAAGATATTGGTGTTTTTCATTATTATTACTTAAAATAAAAATGCTCTAATAAAAAAAACACTAGCATTAAAAAAAACAACAAAATAAAAAATGAATCTAAATACGGGTATAAAAATAAATGCTAGTGCTTTCTTTTTTATTAGAGCATTTCAATTCGGTATCAGCCCATTTTTTAAACCAAATATGAATTATTCTAAAACTATAGATGCTTTTATATGAATTGGAATGTTATGTGATTGACAACAAAGATGAAAGAATAAAGGGTAAAAAGGAAAAAAATATTGAACAAAACATAAAGAGCCAAACGCACTGTCATAAGAATGAAAAGGGCTATTAAGTTTTTTTTTTTTTTTTTTTTTTTTTTGTGAAAAAGTGCTAAAGGGAAAATTTTCGCATCGTGGCGAAAAGAGCTAAATTGGCATTGCTGCTGATAATGAGTGCAGAGCTTAAAAAAACAGCTATCATAGCGTTTTCCATTCTTATGCTTTGTTGAAAGAATAAAGGATAAATTCTTTCATCTTTGTTGTCAACCGCACAACATTCTTATTCATATAAAGTATGGCTTATAAAGATGTAATAGCCGCGTAATTGGTAAAATAAATTCAAATAAAACGTACAATAAGTCAAAATACTATATAAAAATGAATATATAGAAGAAAATAATAATTTTACTCTTTTTAAAAATAACTGTTTATTTTAAAAAATTTGTGATATTTCAGAAGCTGTGTTTATCACAAAAAATAATAACAATATCTATAGTTTTTAAAATATTCGTATTTAGTTAAAAAAAAGACACAATATCTCTATACCAAATAAAAATGCTCTAAGAAAAAAGAAAACCCTAGTGTTCATTTTTCCTATAAAAACCTTGTTTATTTTTTTAATGCTAGTGTTTCCCCTTTTATTAACGCATTTTTATTTTTTATTTTAAGCAAAATTACATTGAAAAATACCTATTTACGTACTAACATCTTGTTAATGATCGAAATGAAAAAATTTTTTTCGTAATCAGCATCCTTTAATTAGTCTAGAAAAATTCAATACAATTCAAAAGTCATTAACAAACGAAAGAAAAATATTAAATTAATAAATATTAAATGAAACAATTAAAAATTCTACTCGATTTACTTTCGAACAGAAAGGTGATTTCGTGTTATAATCGGAAAAGCTCGCATTCTGTTTACAGAACAGAAATATATACATAGGTAGCTATGAAAATATTTTTATATCTCTCTAAAACTTAAATGAACTTTCTGTAAATGCAACAAATTTAGTTTTAAAGTACAAATATAATAATAAAATAGACAAAAAAAAACTAAAAAATCATAATTTTTCAAATTAATTCTTTTTAGATCTTTTGGACCGCTGAGTCGATGCGTTTGATCTTCGGAAAGTTGGCATCTCTGTGCATTATTCTCATTATCAGTTTTTACACACATTGAAAGACTTGGCGGCTTTCTCATAAATGCATATAACGCAGTCATACCCTGAAGATAACGTGACTAGTCCAAAGGTAACCCAGGTGTATAGAGAAAACATGATCCATTTAACATTGCGATGTCCTAGGGCTGGACCCAGCTTTTCATTACATGGGAGTAGTTTCCAAACTACTCTATGATTTTATTATACATATATATAGATGTGAATAATTATATTTCTTCCTTTTTGTGTTTTAATGGCCAAAAACTGTCTCAGGTTTACAAATTATAAAATATATTTAATACTTAAACTCTACACAGTAAGCAATTGGATTATTAGCGTTATGTAAGTGTTAGTGAAGTAGTTCGATAGTAAGTAATAAACAGTTACATGAGTAAGCTCATCTAATGAGTAAGCTCATGAGCAAGTGGTCATATTCGAAGAAACTAGCTTACTGACACAAGCCTCCTCATACCATACTACTAAATATTAGTGAGCAAACCTCTGTTCGTATTATAAAAAAGTGCTTTTTGCTTGCACTAGTGGCATAAGTTCATTGTTATTTTGTTTAACATTGACTTTTTCACCTTGCTTATGGAAACTCTGAGCTCATCGCATTTGCCTCGCTGAGCTTGACTATTTATTATCGACTCAGAGTTACTCGTGTGCATTGAACAGGCATGGATTCAATGAAATATTATAATGAGCGTCTCATGCGCTTCAGTTTTACCGATTTATCGAATATATCTTAAAAGTGCATTCGATTAATCGATTGGTTTTTATAGTCCTTTTTATTAATTTATTTATTTTGCAATCAATGGGCAAAAAAGTAACTGTGGTATAAAATAACTATTAATAAACTTAAAAAGTGTAAACTCTTTTATTTTAAAATAATGCAATATGCCATTATTGGAATAATTGGAAAGCAGCTCTTTACAATCGACAAAAAAATTGTGGTAAATTTTTAAATAAGACCAAAGTGATTGTATAATTTTTAAAAAATTAAAATTCCAAAATATGCTAAATACGTAATTGAAAACTGCTAAAAATAATGATAAATGCAAAAATTGCAGCTATGTAAATTGAAACAAATAATGCTAAATTTAGCTGCGAAAATGCCAAAATTGTCACACTGCGCATTATTTTCTTTATCAGTTTTTACTCTCATTAAAAACTATAAATTTTTTTTGCATGCGGCGCATATGTCAGGGATGGCAATTGAAATATAAATAGTACATCAAGAGGTTTCTTCAATTGTATTTTTCCGGCTTAAACTATTTCAAGTTTTTCATATTGAATAAAAATAAATTAGTATATGTTATAATTAAAACTCTAAGTGCCGAATTAAATTATGAAACAATTGTCGCTGCAATCTTTCTCGTTTCTCCTTTAATATTGCATTTGTGTTTAAATCGTGCAATTTTAATTTTAGCAATTTGTATGAATGTATATATGTATTTTTTTACATTTTAAACATCAAAATTAAAACTACGAATGAGAGGACAAAACGAATTTCAAGAGTACAATCATAACTGTACCCTTTTTAATTCCTCTCTCGCCTAGGCACGATCGAAATAATCATCAAGCATTTTGGTAGTATTTGTAAAAATATATATTTGGATGTGTTTCACAGATGATGCCGGGTGAAAACAAAAAATTTTAATTTCTGGCATGCGAACAAATTTTTCATTTAAAAAAATTTCATGTTGTGCGGTTGCCAAATATGCTAGAAGAAAAAGAAAGAAATCGTAAAATTTATTTAATTGTCTGTAATTTAAATGATGAGCAATGTGTAATTTTATTGTAATGCTATAAAAACAACATCATAATGAAGATCTCCCAGATTAAAGAGAAAACATGTTTAGACGCAAAATTTAATACTTGCCGTACGATGTTCACAGCACAAAATCAAATTAAAATGAGTCATCCAGCATGTGTACATCAGAACATCCAGCCACACATACAAGAGTTCGACATCCAACATTTTGAACGTGTCTAGGCCGCTTTAAAATTTGTTAGTAGTGTCCGTCATGTTGACGGCTTCCTGACAATAGTTTGTTGGATTTTTCTTAAAAGTAATCTACTCCAAATTTTAAGACTATTGCTTTTATAATGTAGGAGGTATGGTTTGATTATTTATCTTATACAGAGGTACCCATCCATGGGTAATTATTAAAGATGCCTCAACATACCCCTTATAAAAAATTATATTATTCCACAACTTTTTAAATAAAATTAAAATTGCACGCTTACACAAATAAAAGGTTTTGGCAAAATGTTATTTGCCCTTGGAAATTTGGTGTATTGTATTCCATTTGGATTACTATCTGCAAAAGCAACAAAATGTTCAAAAATGTTTTAGTATAGATGCGTACTTAAAGTGAACTTTAAATATATATTAGTTGTAAAACGTAACGCAGACGGCAGTTAAGAGAGATTGGTATAATGAAATCTATGCTTTCATGCAAGTCTAAACAAAAAGTAATATTTTCTACTTTTATATATAATTACAAGTGTTTGATTCCACCAAATAACTCATTAACGTGATGCATGAAACGAAGTTTAAATGCTAAAATTTGGTTCAATTTACACAATATACCAACTTAACCACCCCTGGCTCTTTGTTTTTACAGTGTTGCCGCTTTCTGTGCAAATATCAAATAAATAAGAAGGAAAGCTTTTTAGCTTTTTATTTAAAGCTTTTTATTTTTAAATAGAAAAAATAAAACATGTTTTATAAAACTTAGGCAAAATTTCTTTCTCCATACGGTTATGACTTTTCATTTGGAATATTTTGTGGTGTAAAAACATATAAATCAAAATAAGTAGCCCAGAGTATATTTTTTCTTGCTGAAAATTGTATGAACAATTTTTAAATTAATAACAGCTAAATTACACTATGAATTTAATTGCATGAAACTGGGTTTTTGAAGGCAAGAGGTGTAGAGAGTCAAGGAAAAAAAAGGAAGGTCATAAGATAATTGACAAAATTGCATGAAACAATTTCCTGGTGTAATTACGTATAAATTTCCATGTATTTTTTGTTATTTCGGGTAATATCTTATATTTGGCGCTGAAAGATGAAATCATGGTTCTGGCAACACTGATGTTGCGTTTTATATAAAACCGATTAAGCTACAGTACGAAATTTAATATATTTGCTGTTGTAATGTACTAAACATAAGAATGTAATAAAATTTCGTATTAATATTGTATGAATTTAATTTTATGAGACTGTACACTTTTTTGGTTTTTATTTATTTTATATAAGTTCATAAAAGTGTGTTGTCTACCTACCAAGAAACTATTCACAATTTGAAACGACGTTAGTTTTCGATATAAATCGACATAATAGAACAATATTTACGAACGGAATTTTTTATTTTTATAAAGTAAGCAAGATTATAAGACAAAAGCAAAATTCAAACAAAAGAATTATTAGATCCAAATAAAAAGTTTTTGAGAATAGACATAAAACCCAAGCAGCCATTTGTTTGAAAAATTTTTGGGTATAATTTTTGCTGTGTACAATTTCCAAGTTTTTTTTTTTTTTTAATGATCCGCATCAATCGTATTAAATAAACCTTCAGCCGTATATTCAAGAAGATCTTGCAATTTTATTTTGCTGAACTTGAAGTGACATTAATATGAAGGTTATCATTCTTTTTTGACATAAACCAGATCTCGATAGACGGAAAATCCCACAAACTTTTTCATTCGTTCGCTTTCGAGTGTAGGAATGCTTTTTAAAATCCTGCTTGTGCGTCTTGGAGTCGCTTCTACTATATTCTCGATTATTTCAATTTTATTTTGTGATAGTTGAATTTGGTGCAAAAATGAATCCTTAATGATTTTTTTTGCGAAATTTCTTCTTGCGTCTTCGAAATCATTCACTATTGTTTTGCTGGTCGACCCTTTTTTCCACTTTCTTTTGGGGCTGTAGATGAACTTTCAAAAATAAGTTCTGGTGACGTTTGTACACAAAAATAAGTTCTTTTGATAACCATTCCTGATGACGTTTGTACAACCTTTCCTTGTTTCGACAGCATTCAACGTACCGTTTATTCACACTCTGCAAAATATATGCCTTCATATTATCCTCTATTTTTCCAGGGGGAGGAAGGTAATGGAGGCTTCTTCTGATGTATTGTCTAGAGGAGGTTGAAGCCACTTAATTTTTAAAACCCAAAAAATCATATTGAACATTTTTTCGTCCTGTGCCGGGGATCGAACCTAGTGTGCCCCGTTTTGTAGGCACGGACTTAACCACTACACCAAATTTACATTTTATGTTTAACAAACAGTTTATGTTTTATATAAACGAAATAACAAGACAGCTAATATAATCAAGAAGATATCCTTATTAAGAAAAATAAAAAGAAGATTTACACATGATCATATAGAAACCTAATGAAATCAAACAGGAAAATCTTTTTGTAAAAATCAATTAGGTAGCCTAATGAAAGTAATAAGAAATCTTTAAGCGCACTTTTAAATTATTGATAATTTTAAGTTTTTTTTTTGAATTTTCGTTTTTTAAATAAATTTTTATTTTATATCAAAATAAAATTTTATGCTAAAATTAAAATTTTTGGTTGAAAATATGATTTTTTGGCGATACTTGGATATTTAAGCGAACTTTTAAATTAGAAGTTGTTTTTAGTTTCTTGTGCGAATTTGCCGTTTTAAATCAAATATAATATTTGGTCTGTTTTAAAATTTGTTGGTAAAAAAATTTATAGTTTTTGGTTATTTTGGGGGGAAATGTGATTTTTTGGTGAAATTTGGAACTTTATGAGGACTTTTCTATTATTAAGAGTTTTTAGGTTTTTTGTGAATTTTCAGTTTTTAATTAAGTTTTGATTGGAACAAAAATTTTTGGGGAAAACTTCAATTTTAGGTGAAATTTTGATGAAAATGTGATACCTTAGTGACATTTTGATTGTTTGGTGAAATTATGATTTTATGGTAATATAGTTTATTTCTAAATTTTAGGTTTTCAAAAAACAATACGAGGCACTCCCATTTTTTAACGATAGCGCTATCATTTATGGACCAATGAAGCTGAATTGCTATAGCAAAATTTTTGCCTGACAGATTGGTGTGCTTAAATTTTCTGTACATTTTATAGGTGTCTTGGCAAAGTTGTTTTCAACAGACGGACAGACATCGCTAATCAAATTCTTTATGCATATTGATCCAGAACCAAATTAAAAAAAAAAAAAACATTCAATAAAAGACAGATACACATACACTGGCATAAAATAGAACTACAAAAAATACTGGAAAAAGAAAGAAATTCGTAAACAACCTGAGACTGAACAATGAGAAGCTAAAAAAAACTTAGTTTATGAACTATTGTGGTTGCTATTGCCACTAGAGTTTTGAGTGTCCAAAGTAGTTTTCTGTAGTTGAAAAACAAGAAATTTTTTCCAACTAAAATATGAATTCAATATAGTACAGCCAAAACCAAAAATGGCTGTTTGTTAAAATTGAATATAAAATGTAAGCTGTATTCGAATTCAGGTGGAACTGTCGACGAGGCAATCAAAACAACATCAACAGCGACTGTAAAGAAGCAAAACAATTATGAGTAGATTTTGTCTTTTTTTATTAATAAAAGTGGGCAAATATTTGCTTTTATAGTAGTGTGGGTGTCAAATTTAAAAGGGAAGGAAGTGTCGTTGAAAGTTTTTCCACTTCCGCTATGTATTTTTCTTATCCATTATTGTTACTCGTGCTGCAGCACCTATAAATGTTATTGTTGTTTTTTATAATCAATTTTTAAAAGTAGGAAAGTTAATAAAAAAATGTTTTCTGTTTATATTTCTACGGAGTACTTTAGTTAAAAAATAAAACAGATTTTATTATTTGTTCTTAATAACCCGTAAACCCTTTGTATTGAAATTTACTAAATAAATATTTTATGATTCTTTTTACTTCCAAGAAATATAATCGAAATGGAATATTAGACATACCTATTTCGCTAGTGCTTAACTATTTCATCAGTGGATTTTTTACAAATTTTTTGAATAAAAACTCAGATTCATATGCATAATTAGAAATAAATAATGTTATATAATATTACAAATTAAATTTTTAAATAAAATATAAGAAAGAATATTTTAATTTAAATTACAAGTAAGATTATAATATTAAGGAAAAATTGGGAAAATTTAATTTTTTAGACCCAGCACTCTTCGTATTTATCAACTTTGGGTAGTGTTAAGTTGTAAACATAATCTTTTTAACCAACCAAACTCAGATACGAGAAAAACTGTATTCAATCATCAGTTGCGGAGAACCTAGTCTACCACTACTTAAAACTTTCTTCTTGTTTTTAATATTTTTACTTTAGTATTTAATTGCTAAAGCTACTTTTTGTTTATTTGTTTTTCTTCCCAACATTTAATCTAATATC
>CATIVE010000596.1:0-38942 GCA_949628195.1 Phasia obesa
TCTTTCAAAAAATAATAATTTATAAGTCTAGTCATTTCTCGAATGCTTAAAATAAAAATAAAGTAATAAATAATTGTGTATTTGATTACACATATTTAATTTATTTCACAATACAGTTCTATATTAAGCAACGTCATTTTAAAGTTGGACAATAATAATGTTCTAACAGAGCAATATTATTGTGTTAATACTATTATGGTTCGACTATAATCATATTATTCAATCAAAATATGTTGCTTTTAGATTATGATTACCTCAACCATATTTTTTCTGTGTCAGTTTAATGTTTTAAAGGTATATAAATATAAAAAGTTTATTAAACTGAAAAAGTAACGTAACTTAAATTTAAATAAGTTTTCAGAAAAAAAAAAAATTAAACAACATCAGGAACAATGTAATTATCTTGTGTTATAAGGTTAATAGGTTAACTGGTCACATCACAGCATTGAATCCAGATGCAAGAATCCACTCAATTGTTAGCTAAAAAGGAAGTTATCTAATGCATATGTATTTGCATTGTTTTCTGAAGCTGTTATTTTTTATAGCTGGCATTATTATCTTCTCTCATGAAAAGTAGTGCTACTTATCTTGAGACTTAAAACATCAAGAAAAAAGAAAAGAAATTTAAGAACCCAACAACATGTTACAGTCTTATAAGTTCTATCTTTTTGACTTATTTACGCTTTTCAAGTCTGTATGTTTCAAGTGAATGTGTGTTTGCACATGTAAGCCAAACCATTGTGGCAACCAACCACTTAATCACTTAAATGCATGAATGTTCTTGATTCTGGCTTATTTTTACTATGCAACACTTCCTTTTTCTTTATAAAAATTTTGTAAAGATTCACTTGAGCATTTGTAGCCTTCAACCATTTTACATGTATTTTTACACAAAATACATACATACATACATGTGCTCTTGTCCATTAACACGTTCACAGGTTGTAAAGGAATTTAAACATTTTGCACTAGTTGTTTTATTTATAAATATAATTATAAACAGCATATAATTATGTTGTCGATTTTATTTAAGCTAATAATCTATATTTAATAAATTGAAAAAAAAAATTAATTAATAAATAAATAAATAATAGGGCCTGGTGTAAAGTAAATCAAAATGTAAAAAAATGATTTTTAAAAACCATTGTTAACCGCAGATACGTCCCTGTATTCTGCATTAAATATTTTTTATAAATATTTTGTTTAACCTTGAAATTGTTTATATTCTTTTGCTTTAAAATAAGTTACTGGAAATCGCACACGCATGCGTACATACAGACATACTCTTTCTCGTTTCTCTTATACAAGTAGTTCTAGCAAATATATTTAATAAAGCAGCATGGCCACACATCAAATTGCTGCTTCAAACTCGCTCTTTTGTGATTGTGTTAGTAAAAAAGTACTCACACGTATGGTGAGAGTGAGTTTGAAGAAAATCTAAAGCACCATGGCCACACATCAAACTGATGCTACAAATTTGTGTATGTATTGATAATATTTAATTTTGCTTAGCACACCCACACATCAAACTTAATTTTAAGGTTGATTTGCAAAGGGAAAAACGTACAATTTTTAAACGCAAAATCTTTTAAAATTTATTTAGTTTTTTTTTTTTTTTGGTTAAAAAAGAGCAAAATAAATGATAATCAGTTCCATTACTGTATTCTTCACTTTTCACTTGCCATAAAGCAGGAAAATTGATATAAACTTCAATTAACTCTAAAATAAAATTTTTCTCCTCCATTTTGATTATACCGCGTCGAAAAAAGTAGTAGATGTTGTTGCTTTGAAAATTATGTAAAAATGAAAATTGAAGTAATTACGCGCACACACATCAAACTGGCTTCAAATTTCTATGGCGACGGTAGTGAAAATCAAAAGTATTTAGATTTTCTTCAAACTAACTCCTATACGTGTGAGTATTTTTTTACTAACACAATCACAAAACAGCGAGTTCGAAGCACCAGTTTGATGTGTGGCCATGCTGCTTAAATAACTTGATTTTCACTACCAACGCCATAGAAATTTGAAGCCAGTTTGATGTGTGTGCGCGTAATTACTTCAAATTTCATTTTTACATAATTTTCAAAGTGACAACATCTACTACTTTTTTCAACGCGGTATAATCAAAATGGAGGAGAAAAATAAATGCTTAAAATAAATGTATGTATGATTGTGTATACATATAAATCAACTCAATTTTGTGTGTAGCATTGTATGTATGCTTGCTTGTGTGCATCAAATGTATTATTTTGTGGTTCTTTTTATTATTAACAAATTATTTTTGTCATACGACTTTAAACCTTTAATAAAAACGCTTAATTTTTGGAAGCAAATTGTTTTGTAAATAAAACTAATTGTGTTTTATTTAATCTTGCCTGCAAGAACTATTGCAGACTCAGACAACCATATTTAAGAATGAAAAAACAAAACTTACAAATTGTATGAATTATTAGATTACAAAAATAAAAATGATACTAAACTCAAAATATAATGCTGCTGTTTACTTTAAGGCAACTCTGTAACTTGTTTGCTGTGTCTTCTTTTAAATTCATAGTTTTATTAATCCTTTTTTGAATTCGCAAACAAAAGTGTATCTTTTCCTTTCTAACTTTTGTGTGTCCAGTATTTTAACACTTTTAAAATCAACTTCATGTCCCGTGTGTATAATTTGCTGGGCAAGAGTTGTTGTTTTTTGTTTATGTTTATTTTTTGTTCGTTTAAAGAATTATGTTTTTTTTAATCTTAGATTTTATAAACTATTTTCTGAAGATACATAATATGTTATAGTATATTATATTAATTTTTAGGGATTTTTGTTTTTTTAATTTTCATTTCTGTGGCTGTTTGTCCAAAAAGCCCAAAGGACTTTTTTCGCAGATTAATTAATATCTCCACAACTACAATAGTGACGTTCACAAAATTTTAGGTTAGTAGCTCTTAGAACAAACTGCATTTTTTGAAAAAAATTTTGATGGTATATGAAGGGGGAGAAGGGTACCCCCAATAAAAAAATTATAATATTCCTATATCTGCAAAACTACAATAGCGGAGAGCCCTAAAGTAAATGAGGGTTATTCTTAAAACAAATTGCATATGTGAACAAAATCTTGGATATGTACGTGGGGGGAAATGGATACCCCATACAAGAAAGTCATATTTTCAATATATCTACAGAACTACAATAGCGGGGCACCATAAATTAAATGATGGTAATTCTTAGAACAAACTACATGTTTCAACAATATCTTGATGGTATAGGAGGGGACAGACGGGTAAACCCATACAAAAATATTAATTTTTCTATATCTGCAGAACTTTAATAGTGAAGTTAAATAAATTTGCTAATACAACAATATTGATTTTAGGTCTTAATGAAAACCATAAAAATTTCAAATAAAAATCGTACTTACATATGATCCAACAACAACCAGGATATAAGCATTATATGCTGTAAATAACAAACTGCAAAACTGACAAGTCTTGGCCAATTAACCACTAATGGGCATGACTCATGAGGAAACAAATTAAGACATTTGCACATCTTTAATAAAATACATAAAACAATGACAACAGCAACACAATAAAAGCTTTAGCCGCAAATGTCGTTTTTGTCGGCAAGCTCAACACGTGAGGCGGCTGTTATTAATTCGCACATAAATTTTGAGGAGCATCGATGAGCAGGCTAGTTTAGAATAAGCTTATCTCGCCAGGCTAATAACTTTAAATCGATTTAAACTGCGAAAATCAATTTATTTTTTATCTTTCCAATATAAACAGTAAAAAGTAAAACAGCCCTTCCGCAAATAAATTGAAATACGAACAAAAGTTTTCATCAAATACCTGAACTTGAGAAAGAAAGAAGAAAAATATTTTGATAAAGTTTGAGCTGTGATTTTTTGCGTTATGTCTTCTGTGTTTGGTCAAACGAACTAAAAATTAAACTTCTCAATAACATAAATCAGTTAAGCGTTAGCGATAGGACATAATATGAAATACGCCGTGTATATTTCAAGTTTTTGCCTATTACGGTTCAAAGAATTATATTGTGAGGGTAAATATCTTAGCTCTGTCGGAACATCCTTTAATAGTTAGCATTTTATTTTATAGCGGCTTTAGTTAAACAACGTCTGTGAAATTTTCGAAATTCCACCTATTACAGTTCCAGAGATAGAAGTCTCTGACAGAGGGACATTCATTTCAGAGAAAAGAATAGGATTACGTTTTAAGCCTTTGGATATGTAGCCCTAAAAACAGCAATCACGAAGTGGTTTTCAGAAGTTTTCTCCAACTACTGATTGATGGCTCAACACTAGAAAAAGCAAAAATATTTTGAAAAAGAAAATAGGGTGAATAATGACGAATTATGGTTTAGTGGTACAACATTGTACTGAGAGGCTATTGTTTTGGCCTTAGAATAAGTTATAATGACTAATTTTTTTATAAAAGGAATTTTCACAAATTAATAATTTTTTTTGAGCTGTAGCTTGAACTTGTCAACAATTCGGAGTCGGAATTGCAAAACAGTGGAATTTTGTTCACTTCGCAGTAGCAGGGTTGTCAGATATGGCGATTTCTCGCCAAACGTGGCGATTTTCAATCTTATTTGGCGATCAAATTTTTGATTTGGCGACATGACGCCTTTTTGGCGATTTTTAAAAATTTTGGCGAATTTGTTGGCGATTTTTCAGATGATATTACTTCCGGAAACTTTCGGAAATAGAAATTTATTTAAAGTTTACGAACATCTTTCGATTTCAAAATGTTGCAATTCCTTATCACAAACAAAATGCCTTGTTTTTAAAGATTTTCATAAATCCTAACATACCTTTGGATGCTGATTAACCACAATAGAAAATACTCGTAATAGTTTGAGGAAAAAGAAATTCATTTTTTCGTATGAGGCAGTTTAACGTGTACTCCAAACTATTGCTGGAAAGTATTTTAAAACTTAACAGATACATAGCCACAGCTGGGAATGAAGCAGCAGGCCAACCAGCAAAAGGGGGATCTGCTATGAATTTCTGTGGATGATAACCCAAAGTAGCGCTGGATAATGGCATAATGCGAGCTAAGTTCCTACAATGATGGACTCATTAAACCAGGCAGGCTCGAATGGTGGACAAAGAACGCATGGGCAGGAAGGCCAGTAGAGTTCTCAGAGGCTGAGACGGAAGCGCACATTACGTGTGAATGTCAGCACTGGCTAGCATAAGACTTAAGACCACTCGTAGAAGCTTGTTAAAAGTGGATACCATGGGGACCTGAGCCTTGAACAAATGCTAGCAATTACTAGAGGCTGCGTGATGACAAAAAAAGGTCGACAGTTACCAGTCGCCAATCTGAAATCACTTAAGTCAAGATTGAAGTGTGTTTGTAGCACGTGACTGTATGAGGGTAAGGTTGCCGTAATTTTTATTTCGGTTGCTTATAATCGAAGAGGACGGAAGGGGCGAAAAGAAAGCGGTCGGCTTCGATATTCTCCTACATTAAAATATGTATAAAAATAATAAGACAGAATTAAAGGAACATGCCTGACTTAAAAAATTCATATGTGTGTTAATAAACTACTTGATTTTTTATTTTAGATGCTGGTAATTCCTGTATAGAAAAAGGGCTCTCAATTATGAACTCCACCAAAACTCATTTGCGAAATAGAATAAAGAATAATTTTCTTCATCCTATAAATTATATGAATACGAATTGCTTATGATGCATTTATTATGTATTTCAATTCTCATAAAATAAAACCAAAATAAGAGGATGATGACAAATAAGTTGGGGGTGGGCTTAACAGCATATTCTTTATATAACAAATCTCTAACTCCAGAATTCAATTAATTATATACCAAATAAATTACCAATAAATTTATTATTGCTTTTAGTAAAAATTGTATCTCTCTCGTGTTCTCTAATCATTTTATTTTGTTTTAAATAAAAACTAAAATCTGTACGTACTTATATATTTTTGGCGATTTTTTTCCCCCATTTGGCGAATTTTAGCGATATCAATAAACTTTTTTTTGTGATTTATTAAAAATATTTTTAAAACTTAAGAAATAATTATTTATATTGTTAGGAAAATCTAACAAAAACCCATTTTGGCGATTTTTTACATCGATTTTGGTGAAATTGGTGAAAAAAAAGTTGACAACCCTGCGCAGTAGCATTTTCTTCGAATAAAAGTTATGATTCTCATTATTTTTTTAAAACTGTTTATATTGAAGTAAAATGCAAGCATATTTTTTTTATTTCTGAAACATTTATCACAAACTGACATGTCATTAAAAATTGCATATTAATCAATTTTAAATAGTTTACATCAGTGTTTAAAAGACTGCCAGTGTTTTAGCAAAAGCATAAAGCGAACACTTTTCAAAAGCAGCAGCAATATAAACAAACTGCATTTACAATGGTAATGTTTCAAGAGCACCAGCAGTTGTCAAAATTTAAAATTCAACAAAAGCCGTAGAAATTATTTTTATACCTTTTAAAAATAATGAAGTATGAAATAAAGAGAGATTAGGAAAACTAATGTAAGCTAGAAGAAGCCTCACAAACAGGAGTAAGTAGCCTTACGTTCAGTGACTAAAAGTTATATTAACAAGGGTTAACAGTAGCCAGCAGAAGTTCAGGTAGCCACCTGAATACAAAACAATATAAAGCAATAGGAATATAAAAAAGTTTGGTACTTTAATTCCTAGAAATTTATTATGAAAAACATATCAACACAAAACTGAATATTCACCTGTAGGTAAGTTTTTTATACCCTTCACCTCAGGTGGAAAGGGTATATATAAGTTTGTCATTCCGTGTGTAAATTCTACAATATTCATTTCCGATCACATAAAGTATATATTCTGGATCCTTATACATAGAGAAGTTGATTAAGCGATGTCCGTCTGTCCGAGTTAGTGTGGTAATGTCATTTGCCAAGGCACCAGAAGAGATACAAAAAAATTAAGCACGCCAATCTGTCAGGCATAGTTTCGAAAATTTTCGTATTGCAATTCAGCAACATCGGATCATTCCTTTGGAGGCTACGGGTCAAAAACCACGCCCACATATATTTTTTCACGTTTTTTTTAAATTTTTTTTCGGCTTTAATGATTCTGTTTTGCCTTTTTTTGTCAAATAAATACTAGACTGCGACAGGTAGATCGCAAGGAGTGCATACAAATCTCGGGGGATCAATAACTCCCTGCGAGGGGCGATTTTTGTTTGTTTTTAGATTGGTAGAGTTTTTTTGCTTTGATTTGTATTAGAGACCTTAATAGAAAGCAATACGCATAGAGGTAGCCAATGGACCCACAGGGTACCCACTGATAAATAGGAGCAGTTAAAAGGACCCCCCATGTGTCAATATGAGGAAATTTTTTTTTTTTGTAAGGATATCTTTTTGCTTTAGTCTAACCATTCTAACTTAATATAGATTGCAGAAAGGTCCTAAATTTAACAAAAAAATTTCAATAACATTTTGAAAAGAAATTTGTAAAAAAAATTCAAAAAAAAAAATTTTAATTTTTTGTCAAAAATATTTACAAAGCATTTTCAAAAAGGTATTTTACAGAAAATATTCAAAAAAATTTTTTTTTTAATTTTCCAAAAAATTTTTAAAAAAATATTTTTGCAAAAAATTTTTAAACTCAATTTTCGAAAAATTAAAACAAAAATTTCAATATTTCTCTGAAAATGAAAATCATGATTGTAACATAACATATATTTAATATTAAGAATATACATATGGATGTATGTGTGTATATAGAGTAACATATTTGTTTAAATGTGTTTGATTTTTAAATAGATGTTATCTCTGTGTTAAAACATAGGTGCATTAAACACATAGACATCATCAGGATACCGACTACAAACTGTCAAAAATAAAATACACACGTTTATAGGTAAACGATTATTTATACACGACGATTGTGTATACACGACCTCCATTGTGGCTGTCGTCAACTTAGGCTAATTTCTATTTTATTCAACAAAAGAAAATGCACAAAATTGTAAATTACAAATTCATATAAAACAAAAAGTTTTGGAGGAAATATTTATAAGTTTTTGCAAAAGTTATTTAATTTTATAAAAGCAAAATAAGTATTTCTACAACAATGTCATAGTTTACGATGTAGCTGTCGGCTTCAATATCATTAAGTAGCTGACAACACGGCGACAATTATAGCAAACGGAATTTGTTTTCATTTGTCTTCTATTTCTTTAACTCATGAAAAATGATTTTTCCTTTTTATTTAAGTAAAGAGTCAACAATATGGATAATGCTGTACACGTCTGTATAAATAAAATCACCGTGGTAAAGGGTATAGAAGATTCGGCACGGCCGAATATAGCACTTTTACTTGTTTTTTTTTTTTTAATTTATCTTTTTCTGACCAACTTATTTTATCGGTAAAAGTAAATAATGTTGTGTTATTGTTGTTTATGTAGCTTTTGCTTTTTGCACCTTAATGTAAAGAAAGCCAAGGTCAGAAATAGGCTAAAGAAAAAATGCCAAATAAGATATTGGCTTTGGGTAATAAATTTTTATTTTCTAGTACCAATGACAAAAGCGAAACTAAAAAATTATTTTTTGAATGCTGCTTTTAAACACTCGTTTACAAGGAATACGGCTGCTTAAGCATATTGTGCAAAAAAACATTGACATTAATGTTGCATATTATGTACAGCGGCTTGTTGGCTTGATGTTCAATTTTGAAGTGACATTATAATACATGTAAATATATATATGTATGTACTTATTTATCGTTTGCAGTAGAGCGTGGGATCATACACATACTTATGCATGCATGTGAGCATGCACTCAAAGACACTCATAATTAATACTTTTTTTAAAAACTACTGGCATTTTTTTCAGCTTTCTC
This sequence comes from Phasia obesa, assembly GCA_949628195.1. Lineage (NCBI taxonomy): Eukaryota > Metazoa > Arthropoda > Insecta > Diptera > Tachinidae > Phasia > Phasia obesa. Next base: position 8,883 of record CATIVE010000596.1, read on the forward strand.
TTTTTCATCCTATAAAATATGCAATATTTGCTTATGTTGCAACTACGAATGACAGAGAAATTAACATTAAAATGTTTTTAAAAATATTGTATTTTAACTTACATAAAGCATTTCCTAGAGTAGCAAAAAACCATCATAAATAATAATTTTTAAAGACGACTTGTTTGTTTTTAACCGACTTCAAAAAAGAAGGAGGTTATCAATTCGTCTGAATGTTATTTTATTTTATGTAGAACTCAGTCATTCCTGAACCGATTTAAATTTTTTTTTCTTTATTCGAAAGGTTATGCTTTCAGGTTGGTCCCATTTTAAAAACAGTTCATTATATTCAAAATTAAAGGGTGTCCCCCCATACAACATACATGTTTTTTACGAGTATTAAGAACCGTAAAGGGCACCAAATTAAAATTTAAAAAAATTGCGTGGCGCTATAGTTCCCAACGGCAGAAATTAATAAAAAAATTTTAAATTTAAAGGGTGTACCCATAGGTGCCGTAATTTGACCTATATCTGCCTATATTTTGAACCGTTATAGACAAAACCTTGAAAATTTTACAGAATGTCGATTACTATCACCGTTATAATAAAATGTATAAATATTAAAAATTTTAAATTAAAGGGTGCTCCAATAGTTCATTTCATTTGATGTATATGGCCATACTTTTGAACAGTTGTACACAGACCACTGAAATTTACAAAGAGCCTGTATTGCTAAGTCAGCTATAACAAAAAGTATAAAATTTGAATTTGGAAATAAAAGGGTGTCCCAATAGTTAATGTAATTCTATGTATGTGGCTAAACTTTTGAACTGTTATAGACAGACAGCTGAAATTTTCAAGGAACCTGTATTCCAAAGTCCACTATAGCAAATATACAATTTGAATTTAGAAATTAAAGGGTGTCCCCATAAATTATGTATTTGATTTATATGGCCCTATCTCTTGAACCGTTAAACACAAGCATTTAAAAATTATGCAGAATGACCTCTATTTTCTCTGGTATAATAACAAGTATAAATATTTGGAATTATAATGTAAAGGGTGTCCCAATAGTTCATGTAATTTGATATATATGGTTAAACTTTTTAACCGTTATAGACAGACAATTGAAATTTACAAAGAATCTTTGTGACCAAGTCCTTTATAACAACAGGTCTTTAATTTAAAATTGTAAATTAAAGGGTGTCCCAATAGGAGATGTTATTTGATCTATGTGACCCTATCTTTGGAACCGTTATACACAGAGGCTTGAATGGTGTCCCCATAAAAGACGGATGCTGGTGAAAATAGCTTAACTTTTGAACAGTAATAGGGAGAGGCTTGACAATCACATAGTCTTTACTTTTTTCCATCTAATTTTGGCGCATATTTTATTTGATTTAAATCTAATTCTTACAGATTACTTCTTACATTTTTAGTTTAGAATAGATGCCCTTCTATCTGTTTTGAAGTCAGTTTTTTTTTGCAAGAATTATGTTATTACTTTACCATACGTAGTATAAGGTAAAGTATAGTAATCATGAAAAAAAAATCAAGGTCGAGATTTCGATGAATTTTTAAGTTTTGAGGTTTCCTGAATCCATTTTGTCTATTTTCGTGATGATGTCTTTGGGTGTGTGGAGTTTGTACAGGTCATACCGCTTGACATATCAAAATGAAATTTAGCACGTTCCTTTGGTATATCGAGATGAAGAGCTGTATAGTTTTTGGGCATAATCGGGAGGGGGAAAGGGGTATTTTCCTTACTCCCAAATTTTGTTAACGCTCTAAAGGTCATACCGTAAGACATATTAAAATGAAATTCAATACGTGCGTTTGGTATATGGAGATGAGAGACTGTATACATTTTTGGGCATAATCGGGAGCAAGCAAGGAGTAGTGTACTTACTCCAAAATTTTGTAAACCCTATACAGGTCATACCGTATGACATATCAAAATGAAATTCAGTATGTGCCTTTGTTAGATGAAGAGCTGTTTAATTTTGGGCATAATCGGGAAAAGGCAAGAGGTAGTTGAATGTAGTCCACTCCAAATTTTTTACACACTTTTGATATAACACGGTTTGAAAATAAAAAATAAATTTTTTTAAACGATTTTATTCCATTTAGCGTGATACATCTTTTGGCCTAATATTTTTTAATTTTGTGAAATATGTTTTTATCACAAATTTAGGGGAATTCCCTTTTTGTTTAATCAAGCAAATTTACTTCTCATAGCAACTGAAATACATAGAAAAAATGATGTTCACCAATTAAATGTTTTAATTGGTTTCAGATTACAATTTAATTAATTGATTCAATTATTTGTTTAATGAAGAATTTTGTTTTGTTATATTTTAAACAAATATATAATGGAGTCAATTGAAAAATTAATTTAATACTAATTAAAAACTATAATTGCTGCAAAAATAGTTTTCTGTGTAAAAGAAAACGTCGAATCCTAAAAATACAAAACTAAGACGTAAAGCCATTTCTTTAGAAAGCAAAATTGAAATTTTAGATCGCCTGTGAAATGAAGAAGGCTCAACATGTCTTTGCAAAATGAAAAAGAAGCCACAAAAATAACTAAAAGAAAAAGTTTAAATTAGGCAATCGGTTATTTCTGGAATGAAACCGTACACTAGAGATGCAAATAGAAGGAAAAAACACACTTTATATGCACTTTAAATTAGTTCAAACTAGAGACGTATATCAATGACGGTTGAGAAATTGTATTATAAACCTCTTTATTTGATCATCGGGCCCTCCGTAACTGTATTGTATGGGAAGCCCAAAAATCAACTAGCTACACGCAAAGAAAAAACATGGTTGAGGTAACCATAATCTAAGAGCAACATGTTATGGTTGAATTATATGGTTATATATAAAAATAATATTGTTGTCGTTGGAACATAAAAATAACATTGTAAAATACAACCATAGTTATGTTTGTAATACAAACATACTATAATATAATTTGAAACATGTAAATGGTTATATGTGACAACCTATGAATATATTTATAAATAACAAAAAACAAATACACGAATATTTCCATTTAGACTTACATAAATATTTTGATATTTTCTGCTTACCTTTTTATATGTTTGATATTATTAATTTAAAATTATCATTTATAATAAAAAACAAATTTATTTGTTGACAAAAAATATGTATTTAATATTTTTTACGGTTTTAGATGAACCGATAGCTTACACACATATTTCTGAACTGAAAAAATGTCAAAACCAAAATATGTATTTTTAAAACCAAACATTATTTGTTTATTTTTAGTCAAACTTAACATACTATGTTTAATAATAATATATTATGGTTATAATTTTTAAATATTAAAAATAATTTGGTAGTGGTTTGAATTTTAATATGTTTCAAATCAACCATGTTGCTTTTTTGGTGCGTATAACCATTGAATGATTAACTGTTAACAAAAAACTGGTTTATGGTGACCAAAGTATTATTTTAAATAACTATAATTTGTTCACAGCAAACATCTATTGTTACAGAGAACATAGAGTGGTTGCCGTGACCATACAATAACCATGTTTTTTCTTTGCGTGTAGGGGGTTATTACGTATTTCGATTCGAAAGAAATTTTTTTCGAAACACAATGTTAAAGTCATACAAATTCGAATGATTTCCGTTTCGAATCGAAATACGTAATAACCCCCCTGAGTTCAAAGTTATTCCTCCATTATTAGGCCTACGCAAAAAAGAATTAAGCCAAAAAGGTTTATCGTTATAGTAGAAAAGGGTTATCTAATCGACTCCCGCGTTCTCTTCTTACTGAGTTAAATCTATCTAAGGATCTCCTCCAACTCTCCTCCTCTCTGCCAACAAAATAAGTCCAAACTTACCAGTAGCCTTTAAAGAATACCACAGTTCACCTTTTCATTGTCATCACCAGTTTGAAGCTAAAAATAACGACTGTTGAAGAAGTAAAAAAAAGTTCTCGAAGATATTAGCAAAATTACGGTTTGAATCTGTATAAAATCGCTTAAAACCAGCACATGCGTACTTAAAAAATGTGTTTTTTTATAGAGGTATAGAACTTTAAGTTGCAATAAAACAACGATGGATTATTCGATTGACATGAATTTTATTTATCCGAAATATAATCTTGTGGCATTACATTTCTAATTATGATTTCTGGCATATGACCGCCACGGCTGGCGCGGATGTAGTCCAATCTGGACGTCCAATTTTCAATGACTTTTTCCAACATTTGTGGCCATATATCGGCAATAACACGGCGAATGTTGTCTTCCAAATGGTTAAGCGTTTGTGGCTTATCCGCTTAGACCAATGACTTTACATAGCCCCACAGAAAACAGTCTAGCGGTGTTAAATCACAAGATCTTGGAGGCCAATTCACAGGTCCAAAACGTGAAATTAGGGGGTACCAAACGTGACTTTCAATAAATCTATTGTGACACGAACTGTGTGACATGTTGCGCCGTCTTGTTGAAACCACATCTCCTGGACATCATGGTTATTCAATTCAGGAATGAAAAAGTTAGTAATCATGGCTCTATACCGATCACCATTGACTGTAACGTTCTGGCCACCATCGTTTTTGAAACAGTACGGACCAATGATTTCACCAGCCCATAAAGCGCACTAAACAGTCAGTTTTTCTGGATATAACGGTGTTTCCACATACACTTGAGGATTACCTTCACTCCAAATGCGGCAGTTTTGTTTGTTGACGTAGCCATTCAACCAGAAGTGCGCTTCATCGCTAAACAAAATTCGCTTATGAAAATCGATTAACATAATCTCGTTTTTGGCCCAAATTGCACTATTTGCAAGCGTTGTTCAGGCGTGAGTCTATTCACGATGAATTGCCAAACCAATCTGAGAATAAATCACTTGACAGCTGTTAAATAGGTCACCATATTGAAAAGTAATGCCAACTAAAAGTTCTATACCTTTGTAAAAAACTCCCTTTATGTATTGGGTGGTTAAATTTTTAGGCCGATGTTGAATGTGAACCTCACCTAAAAGTCAAGTTTTTTTCTGCATTTAATTTGACATTTCCCACTTTCAGACCAACTCAATTTAAACCGTGGAAAGATACGCAACGCTCGATTGTGTATCTTTTTCCTGACAAATTCAATGGCTGCCACGGAAAGTAAGTAGAAGAAAAGTATTAGTGCTGAAGGAATTGTCTATATTTATTAGTGATTATTTGTTCGTTTTTATTTGTTCTCTCATATACAACTCCTTAATTATGCTTCAGCAGTATCCATTTTTAAAAAACCACATACTCACCAACACACTTTTAGTCAATCCACTTCTTTTCGATTATAAATACAACGAGTTTTTTACTATTCTTTTGAAGCCACATATACATACATATTGTTTATTGTTTGCTTTTGTTATTAATAATTTTTCTCTTGAGAGGTCCAACGGCACTAGCGCTTATTCTCTTTGTATTTTTTAAATCCACATCCTGTGGCTCTTGTTGTTTTGTCCTTTATTATTTTTATTTCCTCATCGCTGTTGTTTAATATTTTTCATTTTAATGTAAAAGTTTGTTAGCATTTATTGTTGCAGTGATTAAGTTGTTGGTGTTCCATGATAGTTGATTGCTGGTTGGTTGGGATTAAATTTTTGTATTATTTTTCCGCTCTTAACTTGCTTGTTGTTTATTTTATTATGAAATCAGAGTATTTTTCAACTTGTAACAGTAGTTACGTTGCATTTTATTATTACATCTTTAATGCGAAAGATAAATACTTTACGCAAACTGTTATGTTCTGACAAGAATAAACAAAAGCTGCAACAGCTGCAACACAGACATATACATACATAATTAAAAAAAGTAGAGAGAATTGCACAATGACCTTAATATCATGATTATAATTTAGTGGTCAGCGATAATTTCAATATAAACAGGGTATTATCGCAGTAGTTGGGAGGTACACTTTATAAAACATACGCCAAATTGGCGAACTAAAGCAAGAATAATCAAATTTAATTTTCAATACTCGTTGCCTTAATTAATTGTGGTTTTTAAATTTGCACAACATTTGAATCATTATGTTTTATCAAATGAGCTTAGATTTTTTACTAGAGTCGAAAGAAAGATATATCAGATGCCAATAAATCTTTACAAAAATTAAAATGGTCTCATTTGTTAAGGTTGATTGTTTTTATTTTTTACTAAAAAATCCGGCTCTAAAAAGTTATTGAGTACCTCTACAGCAAAGAAAAATTCTTATGGTCATAGGCTTTTAAAGTTTGAAAATAGGAATAATTGGACCAACGAGAAAAAAATTACACTTAGAAAAATTAATCATTTTTTAAAATATTTTAAACAGGCCTTTACTGCTGATATATCACCATCTCCTTTGTGCTACATTTTGAAATGTCACATAATTTGTCTTACTAAAAATTGCAATTTATCTTCTACGATCTTAGAATTAGATTACTGTACTATTTGGAATAACTCCAATCTTTTATATACTTTTTGCATTTTACTCTCGAAGCTTCAAAAGGGTTTGTAGTAAAAAAAAAACTGATAAACTGCAGGTCAGATTTGGCTGTACAGGTATATAGGTAAAAACCGCTATTGGGTTAAGTGAAAATTAATGTTTTCGCTTTCCCTTTTTTTTTTAAAGGTAATAGCAGTGTTAGATGTAATGAATGCACGCAAAGAAAAACCATGATTATGGTTTGGTCACAGGAACCACATTATGTTCTCTGTAATAATATATATGGTTGCGATTAACAAATTTTAGTTGTTTGTAACATTACTTTGGTCCCAGTAAAAAGTGTTGTTTAAAATTTTATCATTAAATGGTTACTACGTACAAAAATCAACATGGTGGGTTTTAACTATTAAATTTTTACTCCACAACCAAAGTTTTTTCGTAGGTAACCAAACAATTTTTAAAAATAAATATTATTTCTTTGTTTATGTTATCGGAGTTAATTGGTTTGTGGTTAGAAATAAAAAATAATAAAAAATGTATAAACAATTGTTTCGGGAATTCAATTTAAAATTAAATATTTAATTATTTCTTTTTCGCAGTTGAATTGAGATCGTAGCATCCATCTTCTCTGAATACCCACTTTTCGTGTCGGGTATTTCTCGTTGTGAGAATGTAATTTATTTTTAATTTTTATACCAAAAAGTAATAAAAGAAAGGAGACAAGAAAGACTTTACTTTGTACTTGAAAGACTACATGAAAAAGGTGTTGGCTGAATTGGAAAAGAGATCTCCCGATTATATTGATGGCTTAACAGACAAAAAGAAAAAAATCATGAAAGCAATCTTGAACCTTTCTAAGGAATTTCAATTCTTGACTGGTAAATCCATGAACTGCGATAGTGTGAGCCATGTGCGTATGCCGTGAAATCGATGGCCAAATTGTTCCCTCTCTTATATTCTTGAAACACGGTTTTGAAGAAGAAAAATGCTAATTAAATTTATTTATCTATGTATAAATAATATCATGCGTTTTTTATATTAATTCATTAATAAAAAATAATTTAATTTTATTTAATAAAAAATAATAATTTTTTATTTAAAAAGGTAAAAAAACTTTAAAAAAAATTTTAACCATACTATAATCGTTAATTTAACCATAACATAATAATGTTCAACAATAATATGGTTTCACTACAACCATATAGTTTAACCATAATATGTTGCTCTTAGATTATGGTTACCTTAACCATGTTTTTGCTTTAGGTGAAATGAATAAAAAACATATACATACGTCAAATTATTAAAAACGAAAACATTTTATGAATATAAAAAGATTTCTTACTCGTATGTACCGATGCAAGATGAGAAAAAAGAGAAAAACGTAAAATTTTCAAAAACTCACAAAAACGCGCAACGTTTTTTTTTACAGTCTATAACATTTTTAAGCGCTCACTCTCAAAAACCTTTTCACTTTTTTTTGACAAAAAAGTGACAAATTTTTTTTTAACAAATTTCGATGGAAATTTTTAGCATAAAAATTAAAAATAAAAATTTTCTAAAAATTATCTATGTATATCTAAAATAAAATCTTTATTCGTGTAGCTACAAAAATATATTTCAAACCTCTCAAAATCGTAAAAAGTCAATAAAAACGTATGCAATTTACTCAACTTTCCTGAATTTAACAGCATCGCAAAACGACAAATCTCAAGCAAAAGCCTTGAAAATTCACTATAAGATGCGTAATTTTATAGTCTATCGATCTGCGTACTTCAATTTTTAAATTATAAAATTTTATTTTTGGCCTAATGTCCGGGTAGATTGGCAAAATACTCCTATGTGCGTCGGTGTGGTAGATACCTAATAACCAATTACTAGTTTATTTTTCACAAAGGAAGTGCTGGCCATTTAAAGAAAACAAAAATAAAACTCTATGTGGTAATTAGCATAATATGAAATAATGAACACAAAATAGTGTTTGGTATCACAAATGCAATCACATTTTATTGAGAAATACCTTAGAAGCAAATTATTGAAAACTTATGTGAGATAAAATATGTCCAGTAAAATTCTATTCTAAGGATTTGAGTATTGTACACATACATTGCAAGAAGTGGAAAAATTTACTATTTGCTGTGGATTATGAGCCGGTAGGTTCATAGGACCTACCGTCCATGACTTACTAGAAATGGCTACAGCGAATACAATAAATATGAATTTTACCGCTTATGTGAGTGTTTTCGGTTTTATTCCTGTTTACAAATCAAATGGTTCATACATACCAAGCAGCTCTGTGCAGACCGGGTTTGTTGCTATTGGTTTCTTGAAAAGAGAGGAATCAACTTGATGACAAGTAAGTCAATTGAATGGCTTGTGTGAACGAAGAGCACCATGATGAGGATTTAGAAGACTTCTATGACGGCGCTATGATATGAAAAAGGAGGCCCTTTCTGCGAAATCTGTTACCGTTCAAAAGTTGGTGAAATTTTGTCAAGTGCTCCGCTGGGTACAAGTAGGCTTCGAGCTCATAACTGCGCCGTGGAGGTCCGGGTCCAGGGATAATGCGAAACCCGGTTTCAATATTTATATCGCTAATAACACCTGAAAGCGTAAGTATAATTGTACGTGAAACAAACCAAAAAGACCATGCGATATTATTTTGACCGTCTATATGTTCCAGGTGCACAGATAACTATTGAAGGAAGGAGGTTCTGGACGAACAGTATATGCTTATCATTTCTGCTCTTCTATGATTTGGCTGCTGTTTTAAGGACAAAACAGGATTGTAACGAACATTACAATTCAGACGTCGACTCATCGAAGCCATCGCAAAAGCCATTTGAAATTTTAGATTGTAATAAGTACAAAGGTGGAGTCTACACCACGGATCAGATACTTGGTAATTATATGTACAAACTGGACATCTGCCATTAGCTCTGTTCTATAACATGCTACACATGACAGGCTCATTTCAACGCGGAAAGAAAAAACATTGTTGAGGTAACCATAATCTAAGAGCAACATATTATGGTTGAATTATATGGTTATATTCAAACCATATTATTTTAAACCATAATAATATTTTAAACATATTATTGTCATACATAAAAATATCATTGTAAAATACAACCATAATTATGTTTATAATATAAACATACTATAATATAATGTGAAGCATGTTAATGGTTATATGTGACAACGTTTGCATATATTTATAAATAACAAAAAACAAATACACAAAAATATTTCCATTTAGACTTACATACATACATATTTTGATATTTTCTGCTTACCTTTTTATATGTTTGATATTTTTAATTTAAAACTATCATTTATAATAAAAAACAAATGTATTTGTTGACAACAAATGTGTATTTAATGTTTTTAATGTTTTAGATGAACCGATAGCTTACACACATATTTCTGAACTGAAAAAAGGCCAAAATCAAAATATCAAACTTAAATAACTATGTTTAATTATAATATATTATGGTTATAAATATAATTTTATTTTTAAATATTAAAAATAATTTGGTTGTGGTTTGAATTTTAATATGGTTCAAATCAACCATGTTACTTTTTTGCTGCGTATAAGCATTGAATGATTAACTATGACCAAAGTATTGTTTTAAATAACTATTATTTGTTCACAGCAAACATCTATTGTTACAGAGAACATATTGTGTTTGCCGTGACCATACAATAACCATGTTTTTTCTTTGCGTGAAGAGGAGCAATCGGTAACGTGTCTTCCTTATGGAATTGGCACAACAGCTAATTTTCCCACACATGGAGCCGCGAACAACGAATTCCATTTTACGAGGCATTCAACACTTCCAACATGCAATTGACATTTTGCGGTGTGCTATAAGTCCGAAAGAAAACTCGGTTCTTTTGCATGTATTGCAAGAAACCGGTAAGTCTAAAACATTCACCCTAACTTTTCTTTGATTAGCTATTATAAATAAAATATGATACATACCTAAAATATATGAAGACATATTTTTATGTTTAATTCATACTTTTTTGCTACCATTAGACACATTTACGTAAACTTTTGATACACCCGCCTATATATAGACATATAAATTTCATGTAGGTCTGCGCAGACCTAGTTGTACCAGTTATTGTCCAAAAACCCTTGAACCTTGTAGGATGATTACAATTTTGTACCTGTCTGACATTTGGTTTCAATAAAACGCTGCCACAAGCAACGGTTAACTCTGCGGATGAACCATTTAAAGCGTAGGCTCGGGCAACATTTACAACATCTTTAAACATTGAAAAATATTGGTCGTTCTATCGACTCAAATAAAGTCTTCACAAATTTTTCTAAATTTTATATGTTTTTTTTAAAGCTCTTAAAAATCATACCTTATAATTAGTGGAGTTACATGGTAAAGGCAAAAAGCAAATATAGAACCGAGAAAGCAAATATATAAAATCTCTTTTTTATCCATATCAACGCATAAAGCTAAGCTCTTTTCATACTAAAACTCATTACCATTTAAATGACGTTATTGGGTTTAAAACCTAAAACTATTTAACTGCATTTACTTTTACACGTAATAATATTAATGAATTAAATATTTTTTCCTTCAGCTCTTTTTTAACATTTATATCACAGGATTACAAAACTCATTATGTGTATTATAACGTCCTGCTATTGCACATAAGCTGGCAACTATCAAAGATAAGACTAGCATTTAACCAGATATAAATAAACTAATTAAAAAGGAATAAAAATAAAATGAAGCATAATAGATACAGCACATCTATACATATAATAAAGTAGTAACTCATTTCCGTCTATCTGCCTGTCTGTCTGTCTGCTTTTCATTTACGTTCGCATCACGTAAAAAGTACTAAATGGATTATAACAATATTTTTTGAGGAGATACCCAAGTATCGTGTTCCCAATATAGGATACTTTTTTGCGCAAAAATGTGTCATGTCCAACAGAAAGTGGAGAAAAAGCAGTGGAAGTACTCAGTTGAACTAAACGGATATGAATACTTTATTTTTTATTAAACAAAAATATACATAAACTGATATTTATCATATCTTAAGGAGGAACTAAGTACTGCTGAGTAATGCACGGCACGAATAATTTTTTAAAGTTGTATATTTAAAAACACCTTTCATTTTGATATTTAAACACAGATGGTGCTTAAACATATGGCAAATAGCCAATTGAATAAAATTTGTATTTTTTTTTAAGTCGAGTATGTGTTGTATAATTTGGTTATTTTATGAAATACCTACATACACGCAAAGAAAAAACATGGTTATTGTATGGTCACGGCAACCACACTATGTTTTCTGTAACAATAGATGTTTGCTGTGCACAAATTATAGTTATTTAAAACAATACTTTGGTCACGATAAACAAGTTTTTTGTTAACAGTTAATCATTCAATGGTTATACGCACCAAAACAGCAACATGGTTGATTTGAAACATATTAAAATTGAAACCACAACTAAATTATTTTTAATATTTAAAAATTATAACCATAATATATTATTATTAAACATAGTATGTAAAGTTTGACTAAAAATAAACAAATAATGTTTGGTTTTAAAAATACGTATTTTGTTTTGACATTTTTTCAGTTCAGAAATATGTGTGTAAGCTATCGGTTCATCTGAAACCGTAAAAACATTAAATACATATTTGTTGTGAACAAATAAATTTGGTTTTTTTATAAATTTTTAAATAAAGTTTTTAAATAAAAGTTTTAAATTAATTATATCAAACACAGAAAAAGGTAAGCAGAAAATATCAAAATATGTACGTAAGTTTAAATGGAAATATTCGTGTATTTGTTTTTTGTTATTTATAAATATATTCATACGTTGTCACATATAACCATTTACATGTTTCAAATTATATTATAGTATGTTTATATTATAAACATAACTATGGTTGTATTTTACAATATTATTTTTATGTAAGACAATAATATGTTCCAACGACAACAATATTATTTTTATATATAACCATATAATTCAACCATAACATGTTGCTCTTAGATTATGGTTACCTCAACCATGTTTTTTCTTTGCGTGTACTTAGGTAATTATGTGATTACGTTATATTTGTTATTTAGCGTTCATTTTTAAAATTTGGTAGAAATACTACAACTTGAGTGTGGCTATAAAATTCTCTTATTGTTAGTTTCTTCTTAGTTTATATGCATTTTTTTATACGTGCTACTCTATATAAGTAAGTCTTAAAATAGGTGTGGAATACTTTCAAAGTAAAATCGAGCAAAATATTATCAGGATGCCCTCGACGTGGCGGGCACGTGGCTAGCGGATAGTAAAATTGAAGTAAATGTAAAACTACAATTACAACTTACAATTTTACAAGTTACAATTTTAAGAATAGCTTATTTTCTAAAGTTTATTGAAATTTACTCTTTAATTGTCACATATTTTTCTCTGGTCTTGTGCTTTTCGTTATGTTTGAGGAAATAAACTAGTATTTAGGATAGCATGAGATATGATTTGGCAGGAGACATAAAAAACAACTTTAAAAGTAGAAAAAAAAGAGATTACAATTTTAACATTACAAACTGGAGCTGTAAGTAGTTTTGAGTTTATCGTGGATAAAAATATCAACGCAATACAATCTGCCATTCACTGGGGACATTAGCAAGAAAAAAGTGTTATGTCCAAGAAATAAAAAGCATAAAACAACACTATAAGATGTCCCAGAACAAGATTATAGGGGACTTTAAATAGCAAATGTTTGTGAATAAACTGAGGTGTACTTTTATGAGAATCTTTTTCATAACCTTCAAACGTGTTTGCTCTTTAAAAATACTATATATATATATACAACCAATTGTGTTTTTACATGGCCTTTTTTACACGGTTTTGCTTTAACAAGGTTTGAACGATTTTATTCCATTTAGCACGATTCAAAATTTTTTGAGATTAGATTTTATTTGTAAAATTTAAGTTTTGCGAAATATGTTTATATCAAAAATATTGTGGAATTCCCTTCTTGTGCATACAAGCATTTGTATTTGTTAGAGCAATTGAAATGTGTTAATATTTTGTCAACTATCAATGCATCTCTAAAAGAAAACGTCGAAAATTACAAATAAAATACCACAATGTAAAGCCATTTCTTTAGAAAACAAAATTGAAATTTTAGATCGCCTTCAACATGGAAAAGGCTCAACATTTCATGGCAAAATGTTAGGTTTAAACCAAGCTACAGTAAGAACTATAAAAAAAAAATAAAATTCAATTAGGCAATCGTTGATTTTTGGAACGAAACTATATGTTAAGGCTTCATCACACACTAAAGCTGCAAATATTGTTGAATTGTTTTGAAATTGTACTTTGCAATACAAATACTTTGTTTAATAATTTGTTTTTAATCACTATAACTTTGCTTTATATTGTTATGTCAAATGTAAAAATAAATTATTTTTCATTCGCTCAAAATTCTTCATGGAAATAAATACATTTTATAATAAAATCTGGATGGATAAAATGGATCAATTACCATGTGTCAGAAAAATTATATAAATGAACTTTTAAATGAATATAAGATGACTGAATGCAAGCCCATGTCTACACCTTTGAATGAAGGGTTTCAATTAAAATGTTATAGTGATAGTTGTGAAAAGGTAAATGAAACGGAGTATCAATCACTAATAGGTACACTAATGTACCTGGCACCGGATATATTGCATTCAGTAAATAAACTTTCACAAAGAAATAAAAATCCTCATAAAGAAGATATAGTAGCAGCAAAACACACTCTTCAATATTTATGTAAAACACAAGATTTCAGACTGCACTACCATAAAACTGGTAAACCAATCGAAGGATACGTGAATGCAGACTGGGGAGGTGGTCCAATAGAACGCAAGTCATACACAGGCTATGTATTCTTTTGTGCTGGATGCATTTTTTCATGGGAGTCAAAGAAACAGGAAACCGTAGCTCTCAGCAGTACCGAAGCGGAGTACGTTGCTTTTTGTGCAGCAACTAAAGAAGCCGTTTATTTAAAAAAGTTATGTACAGAGCTTGGTTTAAATAATTTAGAAGAAGCAATTGTTATAAATGGTGACAATTTAAGTGAACAGCAACTAATTAAGAATCCTGTATATCATGCGCGTAGTAAACATATTGATATTAAATATCATTTTGTCCGCAATGCTTACAGAAACAACGACATTGTCTTAAAGTATGTTCCAACTAATGAAATGGTCGCCGATGTTTTAACTAAAAATTAAACATCACAATTGTATTAATTTAATGGGATTATATTAAAAAATTTTATAATTTACTTTGTATTGAGGAGAAGTGTTGAATTGTTTTGAAATTGTACTTTGCAATAAAAATACTTTGTTCAATAATTTATTTTTAATCACTATAACTTTGCTTTATATTGTTATGTCAAATGTAAAAATAAATTATTTTTTTATTCGCTCAAAATTCTTCATGGAAATAAATACATTTTATAATAAAATCTAGAATAGTATTATTCTTTGGCTATACACATATTATATATAAAAGCAAGACTTCCAACAAATAAACAGTGGTGCAAATACACATTATATGTGCGAGTATATATGTGTAAAAATAAACAAGATTTGTTGTTCTTAAAGAAATTCTCGTTTTGCACTAATTCTAATAGGATTTAGAGATAAGAAACCAATCACCTTTCTTTGTATATGATGAATGTCTTTTTTTACACGGTTTATTTTTACACTGATTTTTCTGGAACCAATCTACCGTGTAAAAACAGAATTAGGTGTACTCAGAAAAAAATATTTGCGGCATGGACGTTGCATTTATATTATGTTTTCTGCTACGATTTATGGTTTTGATATATTAATTTATTCGTATGTTACCAAAGTATGAATAAAAATATATAAATAATTATTGGTATTTTTTTTAATTATTAGAATCTACACGCAAAGAAAAAAGATGGTTATTGTATGGTCACGGCAACCACACTACGTTCTCTGTAACGATAAATGTTTGCTGTGAACAAATTATAGCTATTTAAAACCATACTTTGGTCACGATAAACAAGTTTTTTGGTAACAGTTTATCATTCAATGGTTATACACACCAAAAACGCAACATGGTTGATTTGAAACATATTAAAATTCAAACCACAACCAAATTATTTTTAATATTTAAAAATTATAACCATAATATATTATTATTAAACATAGTATGTTAAGTTTGACTAAAAATAAACAAATAATGTTTTGACATTTTCTCAGTTCAGAAATATGTGTGTAAGCTATCGGTTCATCTAAAACCGTAAAAACATTAAATACATATTTGTTGTTAACAAATAAATTTTTTTTTTATTATAAATGATAGTTTTAAATTAATAATATCAAACACATAAAAAGGTAAACAGAAAATATCAAAATATGTATGTAAGTCAAAATGGAAATATTCGTGTATTTGGTTTTTGTTATATAATAAATATATTTATACGTACATATAACCATTTACATGTTTCAAATTATATTATAGTATGTTTATATTAAAACATAACTATGGTTGTATTTTACAATGGTATTTTTATGTAGACAATAATATGTTCCATCGACAACAATATTATTTTTGTTACCTCAACCATGTTTTTTCTTTGCGTGTACTTCTAATTTATTACAAAAAAATTATAATTTAAGAATTGAGCCATTTCTCATATTGAATAGTGAAAAAATAAACTTAAAATCCTTAAGTCCATTATTCTCTATAATGACTAAAAGCATTGAAATGAAACGAACTTGACTCTTATTTCGTTTATATATTCATATTCACAATTCAACTAATAAATATAAATATTCAATAATTTTTTACCTCCTTTTATTTATTTAATTTAACTATACAAGGTGGCGCAAAAGTAATCATCCTATCAGAAAATGCTACAAATTTTGCGATTGGCCCCTAATTTCAATTCTATTTTGACATTTGTGTAGTAAACACTTGCGAAATACACGTTAATAAACAATGTTACGCTACACTGCTCCAGAACGCAGAATATTGGTGACTATTTATTTGACCAATAATCGGTCGATGACTTTGGCACAACGTGAATTTCGGCGCAGATTTCCTGGCCGTCCAACGCCTACTGGTGAAACACTGCGACGTTTAGCCGCTCGCTTCGAAGAGACTGGCACAACATGAGATGCTGCCAGGCGTGGCAGACCCCGGAGTAGCCGTTCTGCAGAGAATATTGATGCTGTAGCCGAGGATGTCATGGAAGCGCCGTCGACATCGACCAGACGACGTGCCACGCAAATGGGTATCAGTCGACAGTCTTTACAGCGAATTTTGGTAAAAGATTTGAAGATGTTTCCGTACAAAGTCCAGACGGTGCATCAGCTGTTAGCTGCTGACCGGTAATCGCATCTAACATACGCTAAAGCCATCCTTAATCAGCACCAAGAGGAAGATGATTTTTCATCAAAAATAATCATGAGTGATGAGGCCCATTTCCATCTTAGCGGGTACGTAAATAAGCAAAATTTACGCTTCTGGGGTACTGTAAATCCGCGTTTAACCCACGAAGAGCCATTACACCCGCTCAAAGTCACTGTATGGTGTGCTGTTTTCGCTGGAGGAGTCATCGGACCTTTTTTCTTCGAAGACGTCGCGGGCCAAACGGTTACTGTGAATGGTGAGCGCTACAGAGAAATGCTTAACGAGTTATTTTTGCCGCAACTTGATGAGTTGGGATTGGAAAACATGTGGTTCCAACAGGACGGTGCAACGACACACACTGCACGTGCCACAACCGATATGCTGAAGGATGCATTTCCCAGGCGCCTAATCTCCCGTTTTGGCGATTTGCACTGGCCAGCAAGATCGCCTGATTTGACCGCCGCAGACTTCTTTTTGTGGGGCTTTTTGAAGTCGCAGGTTTATGTCAACAAGCCTCAGACTCTTCCAGCTCTTAAAGACAATATCCGTCAAGAATGTGAGGACCTATCGCCGGAAGTTTTGGCCAAAGTGATGGAAAATGCCATAAAAAGGGCTCAAATGACAATCAACTGTGGCGGCGGCCATTTACATGACATCATATTCTCGACTTGATGTAAAAAATTAAAATACCAAATAAAAATAATCCACAAGAAGAATCAAAATTTTTCATTTTTTTTAAATTACAGCCAAAAAACATCGGAAGGTTATTTTTGCGCCACCCTGTATAAATATTATATTAAAAAAAATCATTATAATTTGGTTCTGTTATCTTTTAATATATTTTTATGTATACTTAAACATAATTATGGTTATATTTCGCAATATTGCTATTTAGACAATAATATGGTTCTACCATAACAGTAATATTATGTTTATAGTAATTTATAACTCTATCATAATATATTGCTCTTTGATTATGGTTACCTCAACCATATTATTTTTTGCGTGTGCTTTGAACTAGTCTTAATTAATAGCAATGTATGGCCCGAAATTATGATCACTTCATATACGTCTTTACTTTGCGTTTGGCGAAAAACCAAATCTTGTTTTATGCACAATGGGTCAGATTATATTTAAGCGCTAAGCGCTTTAGAAATTATCTATTCCTTAATTGGTCTATACTAAGTACAAACTAAACAGTTGTATGAGCAAGACCATATAATGTGTGAACTCATAAGCTCATACTCGACTCAACTAGCTTACTGAACACATGTCTACTCATACCATATTATTAGTCATCATAAACGCAATTAGCTGACCGAGTACAAAAGAACTTTCTATACTAGTGAGCACTGTGTTTACTCGTCTCGCGTTCGAAACACTCAGTATATTTTGTTTAGTAGATGTATAGAACTTTAGGATAGGTTTTTTGTATTTCTTTTGAAGTGAATGGAAGCAGTGTTGTTTAAAAAATTTGTGTTTTTTATTTTCTTACACTCGAACTGCATACGTATTTCACTCAAAGCATTAATTTGCTTAAGCTTTTCCAAGTTCATTGTTATTAAGTTCAACATTTACTTATACTTATTTAAACTTACTTATGGAAACTCAGAAAGCTCATCGCATTTAGCACGCTGGTCTTCGCTGTTGTCCACTCATCGTTACTCGTGTGACCTGAGCAGACATAAATGTAATAAACTCTTATAATGAGCGTCTTATGAGCTTCGTTTTTTATGCTCATGCAGTGCTTTTGTACAAAACATTGCAATTTTACTTAAAGTTTTTATCGAGTGTGCTCCTATGGTTCATTCGACATCCCTTCATTTAACATAACAAATAAAATGTTGCAAAAAAATTCCATAAGGTGCTTAAAGTGTAGAAATAAATAATAAAGTAAAAATAAGGAAAGCAAGAAAATACGCAATTTACCTTAAGAAAGTGTGCAAGTTAATATTAACATATTTTATATCATGAACAATCTACAGCATTTCTACATATTGATTTTTTTTGTTGCTTGTTTTCTTTAAACATTTTCCTCTCACATCTTTGATATTAAAATAGAATGTTAATAGAAAAAATGTCATTCATACAAATATGTTTGCGCACCTTGTTATTTAGTTACCGTTAACGTGTCTGCTACATACATAAATGTTGCATGATCACATACAGGATTATGTTGCATCGACTATTTATGTCGGTATACGCATGAGTGACAGTGCATAACTGCACAAGGTGTTAATTTTCCGTATCTTCAGGGTCATTAATTGGAACTGTAAGTAATGAAAATATTATGATGTAATGTAAAATCTATACGTTTAATGAAACAGTAACAGGACCATTTCAGTAAATGAAATATTTTTAAAAAGTGTAGCTGCTGGTGCAGTTAGCAATCGCAATGCAATACAAAACAGCAATTTTTAGAATTTTTGTCTGCCTGTCTGTCTCTCTGAATTCGCATCACGTAAAAACTACTGGATGATTTTTAATAAAATTTTGTAAGAAGGTACCTTAGTATCTTCGCAAAAATATCTTATTTCGCAAAGAGTGGTGACGACGAAAAGTGTTGTGAGTGTGGCTATAAATAGAAAAATCCAGTTATGGAAATTAAAAAAATGGCTAATGGCATTTAATAAAAGACACTTTTACTTATAAGCCTAAAAAAAATTAGATTAAAATAATATTTGTTTCTAAAGATATTGCTCTTCAAAATTGTGGTTTGAAATAAATACAATCTATATATATAAAAAAAAGTTGCATTGTGAAATTGATGTTCTCTCGAATGCGTGAACCGATTTTGTTCTGCAAAGCTTATATGAAAGGTGACGTCAATACCAAGGTTTTTTTATACAAACGGTCTCTGTATATGTATTGGTTCATGAGTTACAGCCGGAATAGTTGGCGTAGTTCCGCCCATACAAAGTAACAAATTATTATCGTGTTCCTGTCGAACTGCAATAGATAGCGCCTTGAAACTTGGCAAGAGTAGCCTTTGTACTAAGGAGCATAGTCTGCCAAAATACAGAATGAATTGGGACAGTGGGCGTGGTACCTCCCATAAAAAGTGAAAAATGATTATTGTGTAAATAGAGAACTATAATAGGTATGGTCTTCAAAGTGGGTACAAGTAAACCCCATATCCATGCGGACAGTTCGCGTGGTCCCCTCCATACAAAGTTAAAAATTATTATCCTGTATCTAGAGAACGGTAATAGGTAGCGCCTTGGAATTTTGCATCAGTAACTCCCATATTAAGATACATAGTGTAGAGAAACAGAGACTGAATTTGAATGGAGCGCGTGGTACCTCCTATACAAAGTGAAAAATTATTATCGCGTACCTAGAGAAATACATTAGTCTTGCAACTTTGCACAAGTAACCCTCATACTAATGTGCATAGTCTAGCAAAAAATAGACTGGATAAGAATGCAAGTTGGATGGAAACATTTTTGATTTGAGAATAGCGTGCGTTTTCGCGTTAAAATTTGGTCATACTTTTCTTCCAAGTGTTTATTGTGTTTTTTGTGGATGGGTGTAGCGAAGCGCACCGGGGATAGCTAGTTTTTTATAAAAAAGGAATACAAAAGGAAACCAAATTTGTACTAGATTAGTTGTTGTATTATGTTTTAAGTATATAAACGGTGTTTTTAATTACATATGTCGATAACAGCGGATGCATCTTTATAAGAATGATATTAATAAAACAAAACAAAACTTGTTGTGATAAGCAAACATATAATAGTGAAGAAAAAAAATTTTCAAGTATTTTCAGGATATTTTTTCTTTCATTTTATAACAAAAACTATGTTAATTTATAAAAATAAAAATTTAGCTGCGCTTAAGTGCAGCAATTTGAATTATTGTTATTTTTTTTAGCAAAGTAAACTGCCTAGTGGAAAAAAATCAAAAAAAACTTTCAAATTTATCAATAAAATATATATGGGATAAAAGCTGTGATTGCCACGATTCCAGAGGTGGTTTGATTTTTATGTGGGTTACACCTATAAAAAGTTACACGGCTTTAAAGTCGAATTATTTTGATAATTTTTTCACAATGAGAAAAATGAGTTTGGAAAAATAAATATCAAGAATTCATTTTTTAATAAAAATGCATGTAACACACTGTGTAATTTTTTAAGTCATGGCAAAATAACCATATACGGACACCACTACGTGATAAAAGACCAAAAACCAAAAAGATCCCTGACTCCCAAATTTGCCAAGTCCTCCAAGTTTTTTTTTATGGGCCCTCAAAGATGTGGGGCCTCGATGTCATTTTTGCAAAAAAATTATCATTTACTCAAGCTCATATTTTGCAAACCGTTTGAAATTTTGATATACTCTCTGAGGCAAAATTGTGAACATATAAAATCAAAAAAACTTCATCTTCAAGGTCAAAATCGCAAAAAAACTTTGAAAAATTCAATTTTTTTTTACCTTTTTTCCCCTGTTCAGTTCCATAGGTAGCAAACCGTTCAAAATTCAAGGAAATAATCAACCACAAAAATGAACCTAAGATCTCAATAAACAACATATGAAATTCCTAGGAATGACTCTTAACACCGTTTTTTGTTCTTTATGACAAGAGCTATAACTTTGCCTCAGAGAGTATATCAAAATTCCAAACGGTTTGCAAAATATGAGCTTGAGTAAATGATCATTTTTTTGCAAAACTGACATCGAGGCCCCACATCTTTGAGGGCCCATAAAAAAAACCTGGAGGACTTTGGGCAAAACTGGGAGACAGGGTCTTTTTTTTTGGTCTTTTATCACGTAGTGGTGTCCGTATATGGTTATTTTTTTCCGTGTTGCACTGTGTAATTATATTTGTTTTATTCAGAAATGTAGCAGAAACAATGTAAAAATCCTAAAATTCAAATATTTATAACAACACTGTAAAAAAAAATTGTGAAGATTTTAGCCAAAATATGTACTTTAAAAAAAAATAGTCAGCTTCGAAAAATAGGCAAAAAATATGTATATACTTAAGTTTAAGGATATATTAAAGGTGAGGGCATCCATTCATCTAATTGAAAAAATATAAGTGTCTTGTCTTCGAAATCAACTTAAAAAATTTTAATTTAACTTTTAATATTTTTTTTTTAAATTTTTTGTAAATATATATTTTTTTATCCTAACGTGGGCCTTATCTGAATTGAATCAAATTTGGTCAAATCATTAAAAATATCACATCCAATTACTATAAAAAAAATTTCATACAGTTAGCAATTTTTCTAACTTTTATGACACTTATAAATTTCAGGATATACGGGAAGGACACTAATCCTTGCTCCGAATTTTTTAAAATTTTAAATTTTGTTACGTTTTGCCAACTTAAATATATGTGCCAAATTTCAGCTCTTTACAATAACTTTTTCTATTTATGGCCACTCGATATATGAAGTCACGACACTGTGCCACGGTCGTAGCTGTCTAGGAAATGTGCATTCCGCTCTAAAATTTAAATTTTCTCATTTTTTGTTTATTATTATCTACTAATTTATAGTTTAAATTATTCTTTAAATAGAAAGAAATAAACGAACTTAAGCTTGACTACAAATTTGATTTGTATGAAAAAATAAAATAGTTTTTAGAATAACTAGATTTGCTTTTATCATATCATCGCTTCTTTGGCATGAGGAATTACTTAAATATATGATGAATACAACTAAGCATTACCCAATTTAGTGTCTAAATATAAAATTATTCCCATTATACTTTTCAATTGATAACCTAGTTTGTATAAAATATTCTTTCAATGATATTGCGTAGTTAAAGATAGTAAACGAACTTAAGCCTTACGTTAACAAATCTTGTTTTTAAGGAACTTGATTTGTCTTAATTGTAACGATTGTTATAATGCTTTTTAATCAAAAAAAAGTTTCAACAACAAAGTTTTTATGTTTTCTTTGGTTGGTTGATTTGGTTATTGTTTAGTATTTCGGCGTAGAAGTATGTATGTATTTGCCGTCTGTGTAGGTGAATAAACTGTAGTCTATAAATAATTTCCACTTGAAACGGAAACAATTGTTAAAATTGTAACGGAAGTTGTTATGCGGAAACGTTTGTTCGTGCTGCTGCTGATATTTTTATTTTGTTGTTTTGCTTTTAGTTTCGTGGTTAAGAGAAGGAGAGATGGTATGGTAGACAGACTAAGTGTATTGCTATAAAAAACATTTTTTTTTTATTTTTCTTTGTCTGATTTGTTAAATTTGTTCGTTGTTATTCAGAGTTGGGGCGGTTGTTACAAGTTTGTACCCGTACATTTGTAATCGTGTCTAAAGTGTAATTTGTTGTTTGCTTTCCATTACGAAATACCAGCATAATACAATAAATAAATCGTTACTATGTTTCCACACAATATCTTTGTTGTGTTACCGTTATTGTTTTTTTACCGTCAATCGTATCTATTGTAAGCATTTGTATCACTTTTTATTTGTGCTGTGTGTGTGTGTGTGTAAGCTTTACAGTTTTCAATATGTTTCTGTATATGTACGTGTAAACACTTTTCAAATGGAATATTTGATTTGATTGATGTACAAAGTACGGAAATAAAAAATGGAAACAATAATAAAATCATAAATCATTTTTATTGTCTTGTATACTGGGATGGCGGTAACAACAAGAACATGTAAAGAATATGGGTATTTTAATTAATATTGGAGATCAACATTTTATCGCTTAATCTTTGTATTATTACGAAATGTTTTTTGAATCGTTACACTTATTTATTTATTGATTTATTATTGCCAGCAAAATAATATTTGAAAATGTGAGTTAAATTGTTTGTTATTTTTAAAATTATAAATTGATAAATGTTTTGTTAAATTATTTTTTTTCTAATAATATTTCTAATAATTTTATAATAATCTGAAAACTATAATGCTAGTAAATAAAACGTAAACAGTAACGATCTTAAATCTAATTGAAAAATAATTCATTAAAAAATTTTATATTATAGAAGACAAGTTATTTCTACATCTTTAACCTTTATGTCAACAGCAACATACCCGGGTATGTTTTGCGTTTTAAATCCACTATATCTCAAAGAGAAGCTATCGGATTAATCTGAAATTTAACGATATCCTTAACAAATGTGTTTCATATCATGTTCCCATGATCTAGTCGAATTGGATAACACAGGTCAGAGATATGTCCACTATTCGAATCCTACCCCTTACGTCAACAGCTGCATACTCGCGTATGTTTAGAAAAATACATGAAAATGTATTAAATCTGTATACATATTAATTGCATAAATTTGAAAAGCAAACTTTATTTGAAGTACAAGTTTTAAAATAGTCAAAAATAAAAGTATTATTAAAAATTAGAACATTCATACATATAAACTACATACATACATCCAAGCGTATGTACAACATTGAAAAACTAAAAGAATTCAAAAATTGTTTGTGGCAACTATTCCAAAGCAGTGCAACATCTTTTACTCTCAAAGGTCACTGTTTATATCTGCAATCGCATTTCGCGTATAAAATATTCTAGTTATACGGTTAGTTTTCGTTCAGGTTGCGTAGGAACATCCTACGATTGGTAAATTATGTACGCAGCAAAGGTACCTACATCCAGATAATCCCACGAAAATCGCTTCTACGTACCGTAACGACTCGATATTCTACGAACTATGACCAAGGATTGTCAGCTCAGCAACACTGCTACAAAAACACATCCAGAATATGATAAAAGAAGTCCAAAGGACACATATTTGTTCGCCGTACGGTTAAATATTCTACAGCCTTTACGTATTTGCTACTCTAATATCATTACTGGGTTCTTCTTTAGGCCTTCTATTTCGGTTCTGTAACGCATTGATGAAAAGACTTCAACTGATTGGTTTTTATTGGTCAAGTATAATACAGGGTGGGCCAAAAGAAACCAAGGGGTGTAAAAGTTTAAGAACTTTTTTGTTTATTAACTTTTTTTTATTTTTTCTTTCAGATTATATAATATACAAAATGGAAATTTTTTTATACTAAGTATGAAAAATGATGTCTCTTAAATGACCACCGTTTTCAGCTTCGCACTGATGGGCTCTTTTTAGAGCATTTTCCATAACATCTTTCAAAACTTGTGGCTGTAGCGTTCGAATTTCTGCAACAATGTTTGCCTTGAGTTCAAGGATTGTCTCTGGCTTGTTCACATACACTCGCTCCTTCAAAAAACCCCAAAGAAAATAGTCGGGTGCTGTCAAATCTGGTGATCGCGCTGGCCAAATAATTTCCGAATTTCGAGAAATTATTCGCTCTCCAAAAATTTGTCTTAAAAGTGCCATTGTGTCTCGGGCAGTATGGGCAGTGGCTCCGTCCTGCTGAAACCACATACCAGGTCTGTTTTCAAGAGCAGGACGTAAAAAATTTTCTATCATAAACCGATACCGCTCTCCATTTACGGTTACAGCACTTCCATCTTCATTCTCGAAGAAGTAGGGCCCAATGACATTTTCAGATGTGATCCCACACCATACTGTACACCTGATGGGGTGCAATTGGCGTTGATGAATGGCTCTTGGATTTTCAGAACCCCAGAACCTACAGTTCTGCTTATTAACAAAGCCATTCAAATGAAAATGAGCTTCATCACTCATAATCAAATTTTCAATAAAGTTGATTTCGTTTCTGGCCAACTCTTGAAATTTAATTTCAAAATTTAGACGTTGCCGATGATCTGCGGGTTTTAATTCTTGGACCAATTGCACCTTATATGGGTATAACTGTAAATCTTTTTTTAAAATGCGCCGTAGTGACGTACGAGACATTTCTAGCTGAGCAGAACGCCTTCTGCAAGATGTTTCTGGTGCTTCGTTAACACTTTGCTGTACTCGTTCAATATTTTCCGCAGAGCGACTTAAACGTGGTCTACCGGTTCGAGGCAAATCTCTTACGCTGCCATGTTGGTGATGGCGATTAACTAAGCAACGAATCATCGCTTCAGAGGGCGAAATTCTGACGTTAAAATGTCGGCGATATGCTCTTTGCGTTAAAATAATTGATCTCTGGTTTAAATAATAAAATTCTATTGTTCTGGTTATCTGTTCAGTTATGAACCTCTCCATTATAAATTCTCCAAGTGTTGTCTATATAATCTGAAAGAAAAAATAAAAAAAAGTTAATAAACAAAAAAGTTATTAAACTTTTACACCCCTTGGTTTCTTTTGGCCCACCCGTACATTACAATTTTGTTGCTAAAAGAGAATATGGAGGATTCCACTACACGTCCTTTTGGAATATCAAATTTTTATGATACAAATGTTCTTTGTTTATATGCTGTACGCAACATCGATAAATTTCTGTTCAAATTGTAGTTGGTAAAAATTTCAACAGAAAAGGTTGACGTAAATGTCTTTCAACACTTTTCCACCTACATTTTTTCCTGTTTACTGGATGCCGCCATTGCTGTGTAGATTTTTCCTTTCAGCGGATAAGAGGAAATAAAGTCACATACCCAGCACACTTTTGTTCCATATTTGACGGGTTTTGATGGTATGAATTGTGTGAAAAGAGTACCACAACGGAAAGCATACAATTGTTCATCAATAGCGAAATTGTTTATTGTTTAGCATAAAAAATGTGTCCGTTATTGCTGCGGCATTGTTTATTTACGTTGCTGGTGTATCTTTCCGTTGTCAAAAGAAGGTACAAACGTATAAAAATTACTTTAGGGCTTTGTACATTCTCACGTCCATATCGGAAATTATTAATCTGAATGTATCCAGAATGGATAGCTCTTGTATACTTCGTCCAGGTCTCAATATGTTGAGGGTAGGGGGCACCAGTCAGTTTGTGGTGACAAAATAGACCAAATAGTTTTACATTTACCTGTACAATTTTCTCCATTTTCAGACGTTATTCATTATTCTAAATAATCATAGATAGAATAAATCACAAACATAAATAAGAACAAACAAATTGCCATATAAAAAGTACGTGTATACCCGGGTATGCTGCTGTTGACGTACGTATAAATTTTTTGCTGTTGACATAAGGGTTAAATCCTAATTTCGATTAAATTGTATATGAGATAGAATATTTTTAGAATTGGTATTTAGATGCTCACATTGAATGATTATTTTTCCGATTTCCT
The DNA here is from genome assembly GCA_949628195.1 of Phasia obesa. Lineage (NCBI taxonomy): Eukaryota > Metazoa > Arthropoda > Insecta > Diptera > Tachinidae > Phasia > Phasia obesa. The sequence goes on from CATIVE010000596.1 coordinate 35,832, forward strand.
ACTACTAAGCCTTGGACAAATGCTAGCAATCACCAGAGACTCGCTGATAAGAAAAAAGGCACATAGTTACCAACCGAAAGTCTTAAATCACTAAAGTCTAGATTAAAGACTACTTGTAGCAGATGACTCAACGGAAGTTAGGTTGTCGTAAATTACAAGTCGGTTTCCTTTAATCATTGAGGATGGAATGTGGTCGAAAAGGCACCTATTTAGGAAGTTCTCTGATTTGATATTAATTAGGGGATTATTTAATGTAGGGGATTAATATATACATATAATGATGATTCAAACTTTTCAATATTATAGGGCTTGAGTGATTTTTCGCTTTTTAGATATGTCAACAAGCAAGATTGGGCCATCTGGGGCAGTTGAAAACGATAAGGAATTGTCGAGAAACTATTGAATACCAATCGATAATCACTTTTTAAAAATAATGAATGATTGCAACAAAATTTTAATTATGATCGCGTAACATAATAATTATTAAGATGACAAAACAATCTACTTGAAATTGAAGATAAGTCAGTAAGTTGGAGATTTTTGACTTCAACAACACTGATTTAGACAAAAATCTCCGTGTTTGGGAAACGCTTTGCAGAAGTGCTCTTTTATATTGTAGCGATGCGAATTAGCAACCAAGCCTATGGTACTTGTCATCGACTGGTTCTTTTCAGAGAGCTGTGCGAAAGGCAAAGACCGCAACCAAACAATATGTTTAAAAAATTCAATACAAATCTTAGTCAGACGTAATTATGATTCGATGCTGTTTCAGAAACTCAAAAGCAGTAGTTCTTATTAAATCTACAAAATAATAAAATTAATTTTTATGCTGTACTAAAATATGGGGACGTTCCATAAAATGAGTTAAAACTGAACTAAACTAAAAAAGAGTCTTTTGCGCACTATAAAGTATTTATTGTTGTTGACGTTCTAAAAAACAGCTATAGAAAAATTTAAATACAAATGAATTTTTGAAGTGAGACTTAAGTTTGTTATATTCTCTTTAAGCTTAAAGATTATTAACGATAAATTAGCTGATTAAATTTAAAGAAAAAATGGGAAAATTTTATTTAAAACACAAGCAGAATGTAATTCATTTTCTGGATCGCTACATCCGTCTTCAACATTATTTCCACTTTGAGTGGCGATTAGTTGTAAACTGTTTAATCAACAAAACTCAGATAAAGAAAAACGAGAAAACCTATATTTTATCATCATCGTCAGTTGGTGAGAACGAAGTCTATCACTACCTAAATGTTTCCTCTTGTTCGATATTTTTCTTTAATATTTCACACTGTGTAATTTTTTAAGTCATTGCAAAATAACCATATACGGACACCACTACGTCATAAAAGACCAAAAATAAAAAGACCCCTGTCTCCCAGTTTAGCCCAAGGTCCTCCAGGTTTTTTTTATGGGCCCTCAAAGGTGTGGGGCCTCGATGTCATTTTTGCAAAAAAATGATCATTTCCTCAAGCTTATATTTTGCAAACGGTTTGAAATTTTGATATACTCTCTGAGGCAAAGTTGTAGCTCTTGTCATAAAGAACAAAAATTGTGAACATATAAAATCAAAAAAACTTCATCTTCAAGGTCAAAATCGCGCTTAGGTAGCCGGGAAATTTTTCACTTTTGCGGCTACCTAAGCGCTACCTAAACGGTGTTAAGAATCATTGCTAGGAAGTTTATATGTTGTAGAAAGTTATTTATTGAGATCTTAGCTTCATTTTCGTAGTTGATTGTTTCCTTCAATTTTGAACGGTTTGCTACCTATGGACCTGAACAGGGGAAAAAAGATAAAAAAAAATTGAATTTTTTAAAGTTTTTTGCGATTATGACCTTGAAGATGAAGTTTTTTTTTATTTTTTGTTCTTTATGACAAGAGCTACTACTTTGCCTCAGAGAGTATATCAAAATTTCAAACGGTTTGCAAAATATGAGCTTGAGGAAATGATCATTTTTTTGCAAAAATGACATCGAGGCCCCACATCTTTGAGGGCCCATAAAAAAAAACCTGGAGGACTTTGGACAAAACTGGGAGACAAAGGTCTTTTTTTTGGTCTTTTATCACGTAGTGGTGTTCATATATGGTTATTTTTTTCCGTGTTGCACTGTGTTTGGCATCTAATATTTGTTGTTGCTTCCTCCAATCTTCGCATAGCAATGAAACCAAGTTTTTGTTTATTTTTTTGCCTTAACATTCGTTTTTAGTTGATACTAATCTAGTATCAAGCCAAATTTTGTGGCTACAACCGATTTTAAATTTAATATCGATAATGTCGACTTAGATAGAAATTTTATTTTGTTTATTATATTCTCTATACATATAATAAAATAGTAACTCATTACCGTCTGTCTGTCTGCTTTTTTTACGTTAGCATCCCGTAAATACTACTAGATGGATTTTAACAAAATTTTGTGAGGCGATACCTATCCCAATATAGTATATTTTTTATCTGCAAAAATATCTTATTTCCCAGAGAAAGTGGAGAAAAAGCAGTGAAAGTAAGCAGTTAAAGTAACCGGATATGCATACCTTATTTTTTATAAAGTAAAAAATACATAAACTGATATGTATCATACTTTAAGGCGGGACTAAAAATGTAAAGGTCTTTGTTGTGGATTTCATTCAAAGCAAAATCGAACAAAATATTGCAAGGGCGCTGACGAAGTGGCGGCCACAGCTAGTTTATTAATAAAATTTGATAAATACACAAAATTATTACACTCATAGATAAATAAAATCTTAAAATAAAAATTTGGGTGCCGAGATAGGCTAGTAGAGAGCGTGATAGTCTATCAGTCTGCTGGTTGCGGATTCAATTCCAACCATCCAGATGTTTCACTTAAGATCTTCCTTACTATGCTCTGCAAATTAAGTCAAATATAATTTGTAATTGTATTATAACATTTAATAAAAGTTGTTGTCGACAGGGATTTGTTTATTTTTCTTTTCTTTTTCATTTGAATTATTTTAAGGCGATTGATTTCACTGTCAGCTAAAATCCCTCTTCTCGGAGGACACCTAAGTAAACAGTAAGTAATTTTAGGGCCACGATGTTTTATTTAAAACAACTTTAAGATTTAACTTTCTCTTAAAAGTGTCATTTT
>CATIVE010000597.1:0-10000 GCA_949628195.1 Phasia obesa
GGTTAAATAGATGATGCTTACAACTAAAAAAACACTACCCTAAGTAGATTAGATACAAGTAGTGCTGATCACGGACGTGGCTGTCTAGAAAATGTGCATTCCACTCGTTGCTGGTGTCTAAAAATTAAATTTTCCCAATTTTTCTTTAATATTATCACCTAATTTGTAATTTAATTAATTCTTTCTTAGAGAGAATAAAAACGAACTTAAGCTTGATTATAAATTTCATTCTATGTAGATATTTTTTTCTGCAAAAAATATTTTATTTTTCTACACAGTCTCCTTTAAGCTCGATACTTCAAGTTCTAGTGTTTTTAGTTTTTTCAGTCCCTTCAATTAATACGACTTTTCAAGGCCCTGAAATAAGTCGTTTAATTATAGACTATGACCTCTTCATTTCACTCAAATCTCATATCATCCAGCCATTTTGTCAAACTTCAAAAAGTCGCAAGAAGTAGGCTGGATTTCAGAGATTTTTCTATAATGATCATACACGTGTGTATCCGTTCAATGCCTTGCGGTACCCATCAAGCGAATAGTTTCTTCCAAATATTCATGCAATGTAACAAGTGGGTGAGAGGCCTACAGCCTCAGCTACCTCAGGCACTTATATTTTCCGAACGTCCAATACGATTTATGGATTTTGTCGATCCTTTTTTCTTGTAACGATCTCTTTTTGGCATCCTGGGGCATATCACGGCATCCGATATAGATCGAAATTGCAATAAAAATTAAATGAAAATTTCGATCATATGAATGCCTGAGCGTTTGGCGTCAATTGTGCTGGTACGATCACAATGGAGTCCCATAGTAAAGGTAGTTAAATTTTAAGCACCGATGATGATTTTGAATAACACCCAAATTATTTAGGAAATTATTGTCATTTCTTTTCATTTTGATAATATTGTATGGTTCAATTATGTATGGAACAAAATATCGGCCAAATGGCCGCCGAGTACTCCATCCGATGCTGAGGAATAATTGAGGTTCTATGCCGTTAATTGTGCCTAATTAGCTCTTGAATTGTTGCTGGCTTATCGACGTATACCTTCCAAATAACCCCAAAGAAAGAAGTCCAAATGTGTCAAATTACATGATCTTAGCGGCCAATTGACATCGCCACTATGTGAGATAACACGGCCATTGAATTTGTCGCGCAAAAGAGACATTGTTTCGTTAGCTGTGTGGCAAGTGGCACCGTCCTGTTGAAATCACATATCGTCCACATCCATATCTTTCAATTCGGACCATAAAAAGTTCGTTATCATATCACGACAGCGAACACCATTCACATTAACTGCCTGACCGTCCTCATTTTGGAAAAAATACTGCCCGATGATGCCGCCAGCCCATAAACCACACCAAACAGTCACTCTTTATGTCTGTATGTAATATTGTATACTCTTGCCTTTTTATCTCTATTATCTGTTGCAAATGAGATATTTTTACCGGAAAAAATATTTATAATATTTGAACTTAGATATTAAGGTACCTCCCCACAAAATTTTATTAACATTTATAGAGTAGTTTTTACGTGATGCGAACACAGACAGACGGATAGACAAACAAATATTCTATAAATTGGTGTTTTGTATTCCATATCGAATAATATCTGCTCCTAATTTTTAAAGCAATATTTCATATACAGACCCGATTATGTGTATAGACTAGCTGTGCCTGCCACTTCGTCCGCGTTCTTAAAACATTTTGTTCGATTTTGCAGTTCAGCAAAGCAATCCACACCAAAGACCCTTATGTTTTTAATGCTTCAGTTATGATTTATGTATTTACTTTATATCAAGGGTCTCATCCCTACTAAAATGTCCGACTTTCAAAAGTAAAAGGAGCCTTAAAGCATGCATATCGGCAAAATTGCTCACTTTCACTGCCTTTTCTCCACTTTCTCTTGGAAATAAGATATTTTTGCGGAAATTGTCCTATATTGGAATCAGAATACTATGGTACCTCATAACAAAATTTTTTTTTTAAATTTTGTGATGCAAACACACACAGCCAGACAGACAAAAAGGAAAAAAGTTACTGTTTTATTATATGTATAAAGATTAAAAAAGAACAAAATAAAAAACTAATTAAATAAATAATTGACTTAATTAAACATTTATTTAAATTAGTATTAGAAACTAATTAAAAGCATTAATTGATGCAGAATTGTCTTTCTGTGTACATTTAGTAGTATTAAGTGATGTGTATAAAATAAGAAAGACTATAATTTCTAATGTTTTTTTTTTGTGTCTTTTTGTTTATTAAATCCCATAAATAATATAAAAATGAAAGCCAAAAAAAAATCTTTTGAATGACGACGGGTAGATTTAAAAATTTCGTAATTATTTATAATTTAATTATAATTTTGTTTGTTTTTTATTTCTTACTCAACTGTAATTAAAGTTCAAATGATAAAATATTATTATATATTAAAAGAGGCCTTTTCGGGTGTGAACGAACTGAGCTAACGTGTTTTTAATAAAATAAAAATTAATTTCACTCAAAAATAGCGACATTAATTTATGCGTCTTTCATTTTAACGTTAAATTAAAAAATTAAAAAACGCAATCGTTCCATAACATTTTAAAGCGAAATCAATTTAAAAGTGATTTTGTAAATTGATTGCTGTTAATTGCTTGATGATGACGATTACACAACTCAAATTAGTTATTTATCAAATCGAGTTGATATCAATTAGATGACCCATTTTTATTGTTTATGATCAAGATGATAACAAGAAATATGTATTTCTTTTAAGTGAAGAAAGTGTTTTTTTTTAACTCTTTTTATTAAAAATTTGAAAATTGAAAAATATATTAATGCAACTTTTAACTGAGTTTTACTTGAGAAAATTTTTGATTAGTTTTTTTTCACACATATTATGTTTTTGTTAAAAATATTTAATTGTTCTCATCGATAAAAAATCCTAACTGTCACTGCAGGATTTGCAAGAGCTTTGAGAAAGTGCTCTTGGGGAAAATGGGGACACCAGACGCCAGGGTTCCTTAAACCAGAATCTGGTAGAACAGGTCTGTTTTATTATGCCTTCTCTTCGAAGCCCGACCAGTAGCCAAAGAAAAAATTTCCGGTTTAAAGGTACTGATGTTAATGTTCGGTTTAAAACTGGGATATTTTCAACATGTTTATATTCAACACTGTTATTTTTTCAACTCACATTTTAATTTTTGAAAATGGAATATTTCAAAAACTACTGCGCAACAGATGGCGCCAGTTGAATAAAATTTGTATTTTTACTTTGTTATTAAAAAAAAAAATTTGTTATTAAAATTTTAAACACCTCTTACAGAGGTTTACGATAATTTTTAAAACTATAGAATTTTTTATAAATTTTAGAATTTTATCCAGGGATGGGTACCTCTATATAAAGTAAATACATAAACCATAACTGAAGCACTATAAAAGTAAGAGTCTTTCAATTGGTGTGGAATACTTTCGAAGCAAAATCGAGCAAAATATTGTCAGGACGCCCACGACGTGATATAAATAAAAGATGCTAAACCTTGCTGTTATAAAATGTTCTTTAAGTTTTTTTTTTTTTTTTTTTTTGAAACTTAAAGATTCGTAAGAAGAACAGCTTAAGCAGTCAATATAATAATAAACTATAAATTTATTAATTTATATAATTTGAAAAAGAAGGTGATTAAGTATTTTTGCTACTTCTGTTTAACTGCTTCTTTTTTGTTATTTAACTTATTGTTGGACTAAGGCTAAATATAAATTTTTCAGACTATAGTTTTATTTGAATTTATTGTTTTTCTTTATTATTATTTTTTTTTTCTTCTTTATTTTGCTGAATTGTTTGGTCTTCATGGTTTTTCGATCGAACATTTAAAATGTTCCAAACTGCACACGTGCGTAGGTTGTCTAATGCAAGTTTTATTGATGATAATGAAGATCAATAGTTTTTATTTTGATGAAGATGATGACGATGACGATGACTATCATTATTGTTGCATTGTTTTTATAATTCAAAGTAAATTTATTTTCTACATAAATGTTTGAAAGAGAATTGTTGTTGATAGTTTGTTGACTGTTTGTTGGCTGCCGAACTGGCTGGCTCATAGTTTTGTTTTGGTATAATCATTGCATTTTAAGACCCGCTTTTATTTTATTTATTTTTTTTTTTTTTTATTTAATGGAATGAATAAAATTGTGTTCGATCATTTTGTGATGGCATCATTTACATGACCATAAAATCATCATCATCATTATTATTGTTTACCAACCTCTGATTTTAAAACACATTCTATTTTTTTTCTTGTTTTTGGATTTTACTATCAATTTTAAACTAACGCACGTCTGCAACTACTAGCCAATTCTTCCACACTATGGATGTTTGGTTGAAATAAATTTGTCTTTTTCTTAGGTTTAGACTGAAGCGGAAAGTGTGGTACGCACCCATCTTTAGCGTCTTTTTGTAATTTATAGATGCGTTTAAAACTTTTGCAATCATTTTCATTAAGAATTCAATATTTTTTTCTCTCTCTTTCTCTTTCAACAGGACGTCGCAGTCGCCGTAATTGTAGTTTATATAAGTTTGAATGTGTTAGCGCTAGTATTGTGTGTAAAATTAACCATAATCAAAAACGCCTTAACAAAAAATATACATTTTTATGGTCATCTTGTTTGTGTTTGATGATTTTTCTTTGCTTTTTGATTATTGAATTAATTTTAATATTTAAACATTTCCTCATATTTTAGGTGATTGTTATGGATAGGCATTTATTTCTTGCTTTTATTATCTTCTAAGCAACAACAACAAAAAAAAAATTTATTTTCATCATCTTTATAAAGTAATGGAATAATTTATTTAAAGCAAAACGATATTTCAGACAAAGCTAATTTTTTTCATATTTTTCATATTGATTGTATCTTTCATGTTTGCTATACAGCATCAAATCAAGGCTGGTAATCGAGTGCAAAAAGCATTGGCGTGAAAAGACCAATGCTTCTCCAGACATGCTGTTGCCCACCCCCGAAATATTAGAAATTACATATTAAATATTACATATTCATTTTCGGAATATTATTTTGCAATACAAAAGGTTTTGACAAACCCTCAACACCCCCCCCCCCCCCCCTAGATAGTATGTCCTCCTAAGCTAATGGCACAAAGGCTCTCGATTTCCTAACGCACAAATATGGGTTTCGATTGTATTCTGGGTTCTTGCAATGTTCAGAGCAATAAAATTTGTAGATGAACTTACAAGATTTGTGCCGGAGGAGATTGTTTCAAGAAGAATAGAATCGGAAAAGCCAGCGATAAGTCAGCACTACATACTACTATCTAACTAGTTTCCACGACAATTGGATCTTCACTCAAACTCAGCAACAACTGTACCAACCGAATGTTTTTTTCTCAGGAAAAAACTTCCGACAGCAGCAGATCTGTTACAACAACAACAACAATTATCAAACTGGGTTAGTAAGGTTAGGGAGGATTGCAATTTCTCAGGGCTCATTAGGCCATACTAGATACAGCAAAAACTAATCCGCTTCTCGGTGTGAACTAGAAAGTTGTAGGAGTCGTTTTGAATGTGATCGATCTCTGGCTATTTTAGTAAATAGCGCAAGAACCAGTTGATGGGTTAATAGTATACGGTTTTCTGGAGCATGTGGCTGTTAAAAACTTTCTTTATGTGTCCGAAGGGTTAGATGACTTGGCTGTCGAACACATAATGTGTCACTGCCCGTTATTCTAAGAGCGTAGGATTGAATATTTCCGGAATGACTAAACAACATCATTTTACTGATGGTTCTCTTACGAACGGTAGAGCAGAAGCAGGTATATACTCAGCTGAGCTGAAATTGTCCTGTAGTCTGCATTTGGAGGAGTACGTCTCCGTTTACCAGGCAGAATTGCTACATGTGTTGGATCACCTGCTGAAATGTCGGGTGCAGGGGAGAAAAGTTACCATTGCACTGTGAAATTGTACTCCAAACTAGTGCTGGAACGTGTTTTAAAACTTAACAGATGTGCCTCGGTTAATGAGGTAACATTGATGTGGGTTAAGTAACACATAGGTAGAGCTGGGAATGAAGCAGAAGATCAAGTAGCAAACAGGGGATCTGCTATGAATTTCTGTGGACCAGAACCCAGTATTGGCTAAGGTCCTACAATGTGTGGACTCATTAAACCTGAAAAGATGCATGGGCAGGGAGGCCAGTATAGTACTCAAATGCAATAGATGTACTGTAAGCTGGATAACTGCATTAGTGCAGGTCTTGAGCCTTGAACATATGCTAGCAATCAACAGATACTGCGTGATGAAAAAGAAGGCCGATTAAAGGCTTGTAGTAATTTGTGGTCAATTAGGGTAAGTTTGCCGTAATTACGTTTCGGTAGTCTATAATCATAGAGGACGGAAGAGTGTTGAAATGGGACCCATTAAGAAAGTCGTCTGCTTCGATATTCCGGGGGGAGGGGGGGGGGGGTGTAAACTACAATATATCATCAGAAGAGATGGCTCCTGATGAGGTGACTAGAGTAAGTCAGTGTGATCAGGTGACTAGATGGGTCTGTGCAGACCCATATGAACTTTGTTTGACCAATTGATGTAAACAATAAAACTGCTGACTGAGGCAGCGTCAGAGATCCCTTATTTCAGTTGATATTTAAATCAACGTGAAGACGTTTTTTTAATTAATTAGTCGGAGGTATTTTTTAATCAAATGGAACAAGTGGCTATGTATGAAGATGATGTGATAACCCGTTTGCTTCGTAAGCTATGTGCAGCAAATGTGAGACGAGAGAACGTGAACGGCTTCAGGCACAAATACAGGAGTCTAAACCTTACGAAACAAGTGGCGACGTAGAAGATGATGGTTATTTTCGATATGATGAAGATTTTGAAATCGAATTATAGGTCGTTCTGGATGACAACAGTGATTACGTTGAGGGTTTGTAAAGAGAAACCATTGCACATCGAGCTCCAACCACAATTCAATCATCCAGCTCATTGATCAGTCAGGATCTTATGTACCGGTCGAAAGACGGTAAGATGTGGAATTCAAATCGTCCACCACCTGGAAGGTCTCGCTGTTATAATGTTACAACTTTCACTCGTAAAAGGCCATTTCAAGGAGCACCACCGCGTCATCGATCTATTTTCGAGTCATTATTGTCTGCAGAAATCGTTAGTTTTATTGTGCGGGAAACCATCAAAAAAGCAATTAAAGCGGTTCGTCAATGGTAAGAAAAGTATTCTGATCTTGGTTTATGACAAAAGAAGACGAAATACATATATACTTTTTTGAGATGCTGCTAATTGCTGGTATGTTTAACTCGAATTTTCAGCCACCAACAGAATTATGGGCGAATTATAGTACGCTAATTTGTAAGCCCACTATGTTCTTGAATCGATTCATGTTCTTAACTACTTTAATCCGTTTCGATAACAGCGGTACTTCAGTAGTGCCCTGTAAGCGCTATATTATGTTAGTACAATAATAAAATTGCTCTGTGCTCCTATATGGCAAAGCCAAAAAAGCCAGTAATTATTTAATCTACTGTGCATTAACGTCAAAACACCGATCCATTGATAGTATTCAGATCAAATTTTGCACTACAATAATTAAAAGCTAGTTTAGATACAATGGATCAGATGTTGACAGGTTATTTAAGCAAATGCTTCAAAAATCGTTGACCACTGGCAATGTTTTAAAACATGCTTGATATCGCGGGTTTGGCTTCATTCATCATCTGTGACGAGTTGAGTCCGGCAAGGCAAATGTAGCAAATATAATCGTCCTATATGTCTAAACGAACATTCCATGCAATTACATTGTTGTACACCCAATTGCTCTTTGTTATTTGTATTAAAACGCTTAAATAAATAAATAAAATTATTTCTAAAACTGTAGTTCTAACATTAATTTTATGGGTCTGGCCAGACCTTTATGATGCACTTATCGTACCATAAGGCACTGAACATCGGAGGGTTAATGACATATTTTTGCATATTTTTCTCTTTCAAATATATTTATGAAGTCTTTCTTTAAGATTATAAAATTTCAATTTATTTCATTTCAATTTTTTTATTGCTTTTAAACAACAGTTTTATGGTCTAATAGACCGCACTGATAAGAGCATATTTCCACATATTTTGCATTTATTATTTATATTAACGTATAAAACGATTTTTTTATGATTTATTGAAGGGACACTTTAAGACGCTTCTTTTCTGTATTTCCTTAAAATAATTGTAACACTTTTTAATAATTCCATCTTCATGGTCTTTAAACCAAAAGTAAAGTAAACTGTTTATAATTAATTTTTCAAACGAAATATTGACACATTTGTAAACCGATCATTAACAACATAAAAAAAATTCGGTACCCAAAGAGAGGCGAAAACAAGAGGGCATAACTCGTACACAAGGTATTGTGGACTTACTTTCATTTAATTCAATTAAAAAAAAAATTTTAAACCCAAAATTAATGTGGCATATTAGTGTCAACAAGAAGCATTACAACATCTCAACAAATCTAAAAGCCTCTAACCACTATTTCTGTTTTGTTTTTTGTTATTTTGTCTGCGGTATTGTTGCAGCATATCGTCGTCATTAACTAACGCAGACACAAAACATCTACAAACTCATCATCATTAAGATTTATCCTGAGGCTTCTTAAATTAATGAAATTGATGTTTTATGGATTTAATTTTAAACTTTAAAATAGAAGATGCACGTGTCTTTGAAATGCCATAATGCACTTTAGCTTTTCTATCCACCATAAAATGTCACTCCCCTTTTTAAAAAGTTTCAAATTTTACAAAAAAAATTAAATTTTGATCTTTTTACTGTTTGGTTTTTCTGTGCGTAATTTCTTAAAATTGAAAATGCTTATGCACGAAGATTTCATTGACACACATATTGTTGGCTGATTAAGATCGACCCGTTGTTTTAGCAGGACTTGAGGAACAATATATCTCTTCAGATTTAAGTTAGCCTAGCAATTTATTTAACATTAGGGACCATATATCCGTCACCTATAAATTCGGATTTGATATCTTTAAACTATTTATTGTGGGGTAGCGAAAAATCAATCGCCTATATACTAGTAAAAGAAAAACCCTATACCTCAAGCTATTGCCATATACCTGCCTTGTTGTTCGAAAACTGCTTCAAAATAAGAGCTCTTGCATAGACCACTTATGACGTACGTACTAATAGTCATATGACATACCCCGTGGCGACAAACGCTGACAATGGTAAGTCATCAATGACAGTTGCTGACTTTTCTTTGATGTCGAATATGAATTTTTAAAACAATTGTCCAAACTTTCATATATAACCAAAATTAATTTTTCCTCAAAGACATCTGCGTATTAGTCAGTCCTAACAGACAATATCATTAGGGTTGGATCACCCATTGTGTCCGGACAAAATTTGTTTTATATGACGTTTGACATTTCTTTCAGAGATTGAAAAGAGGGATTTTGTCTGGACAACTCTTATTTCGTTTAATTTTAATTTTTATCCGGACAAAATATAACTAAGTTGCCACCAAATATAATTCTTAAAAAAAAGCTGAATTGAGTTGCCACATCATATAGTGTTTGCTTAACATGCAATTGGGCATTTGATTTAACATGTTTTAATAAACAAAATGTTAAATTAATAAAAAAAATATGTAATTTTACACCAATTTATTTATAATCAATTATTGCTGACACGTTGTAAAATAAATGTGACTTCTTTACGAATGTATTCCATATGGCAGCTTTGTTTGTCCGGACAAATTTTTCGAAATGATTAAATCGTTCTGCAGAAAACTCTCAGTAAAACATCTTTTTTTTTTTTTTGTTAGGACAAACATTTTTTCCGGACAATATGGGAGAATCCAGCTTAAGAGTCATTACCGATTGTGTATGCTACGTGTCGTTAACGTATAGAGTTGTAGTGCCGGAAAAGTATACTACTTTGTTTTGACGCCATTTTGGTAAACATTAGTCTTGACAGTTCACATTTGGCAC
>CATIVE010000597.1:15000-18569 GCA_949628195.1 Phasia obesa
TTCATTTCGGACCCCATAAAGTATATATATTGTGGATACTTATACATAGAGAAGTTTACTAAGCGATGTCCGTATGTCAGTGTTGACGTTGAAATGCCATTCCCCAAAGCACCAGAAGAGATGCAAAAATTTGAAGCACACCAATCTGTCAGGCATAGTTTCGAAAATTTTGGGATTGCAATTCAGCAATATCGGATCATTCCTTTGGAGGCTGCGGGCCAAAACCACCCCTACCTATATTTTTTAGCGTTTTTATAATTTTTTTCGGCATTAATGATTTTCTTTTCCTTTTTTGTCAAAGAAATATTCTTCACCGCGACAGGTAGATCGCAAGGAGTGCATACAGACTTCAATAATCCCCTGCCAGGGCCGATTTTATGTTTTGTATTTTTAAGTTGGTAAGGATATTCTGCTTTGATTTGTATTAGAGGCCTTTATAGAAAGCAATACATATAGAGGTAGCCAATAGACCTACAGGGTGCCCACTGGTAACCAGGAGCAGTTAAAAGGCACATGGGGGAATCAATATGAGGAAATTTTTTAAGGATTTTTTTTTTTTTGATTTAGTCTAACCATTCTAATTCAATAAAGATGGCAGACAGGTCATAAATTTAAAAAAAAAAATCATTAAAATTTAAAAAAAAATAAAAAAAAATTTTTAAAATATATTTTTACAAAAAAATTTCGAAAAAAATTTGTTTAACATTTTCCAAAAAATTAACATAACGTCCAATTGCAGAGTTGTTAAAAAGCGCAAAAACTGTATACTTCAAACTTAACACTAATTTACTTGCAACCAAGGCGATTAATAGACCATCTGCTGATTTTTGCTCTCCTTTTTTGCTAATGTCTTTTCAAAAATACATTATTTTGTATGTATGCTGGTAGAATGTCAAAGTTGCTGTTTTGTTGAAGTTATTGCCGTAGTGCTGTTACCTTGTATCAATTCTTAATGCCTGCTACTCTATTCCTTTTAAAAGAAAGAAACACAATTTCACAAAAGGCATAAACAATCTAAATATTACTTCAAAACATCAAAAATGGATCATTAAAGGAGATTTTGTTGAAGCTTCCTCTCTTTGTATCGGGATTTTAACAACTCTCATGTTGTCATGGATAATATACAAATTTCTAATATTAAAGGCAAGGGTTTTATGATGGGTGAGCATTAGTAAACAGCTTGCTAAATGCTAATTTATTATAAAATATTAATTAAGTCATTAGAACAAATTTATCAAAGTGATTAAATTTCTAAAATTGTTTTACATTTCCATTTCTTTCTTAAATGTCATTTAATTATGAATAATTATGACAACATGTCATTAGACCACAATTTAATTTTGCTCTTAAAACCACTTTAATTTTTACATCTTAAATTAAATACTTAGAGAGCTTTTATTCAAAGATGGGAAGATTGCATTAAAACTCTTAACAATTGTTTTTTTTTAAATACTTAAGGCCGTTTTACACTATAATGCAAGTATTAAAACTTTTGAAAAAATGCCACATTGATCTAATTGTTGTTTGAAAATTATAAAAAAAACAATAACATCTCATCATATCGGGGTTTCATTTTCCGCAAAAGTATCAATACTTATAAATATTATAGTGTGAAACGGCCTTTAGTAAATAAACAATGAATGTTTAATACTACCGCATTAAAAAAAAATAAATAAAAAACTCATATACATAAATAAATTGAATTTATCATTCCACCAAAACCACAAACACTATTTTTTAAATAAATGTCAATCATTTAATTCAAAAAAAAAAAAAAACAACAGAGAAAAAATTGGTTTAGTCGTCGCCTTGTCATTTTATTTTTTATGATTTTTAAATAAAATGACAAACAAAAGTCAATAAAAAAGGAACCTATTCTTTAAATTCAAATATCTTTTCTAATGCTTGCTTATGGTTTATAAAAAAGCCTAAGGTTAAACATTAATTAAAGTTTATGGTTATTTAAAATTTTATAACTTAAAATTGTATGTTTTTTTACTCTAAAAGGCTTTTTATTTGCAGGGTGGCTAGCCAATTTTTGCCTATTGCTTAGAATTATTGGAACGTACTTATTTGAAGCAATCTGTTTATTACCGACTTGGCAACCTTTTATTGGCCGAACAACGTTAGCTAACGGGAAAATATGCGCATGGCGTAATCTTGTCCTCTATCATTCTTGTCAAAAATGTTCAAATAATTTACAGCTTAACCTAATCAAGCGCGTAAGGCGTAAAATAACTCAAAAATTCTCATGTACATATAAAATGTAGGAAGCGAATATAAATAGCGGCGTCAACACTTGGTAATTGGAAAAACCTATTTTACAGGGCGTTAGGTAGTGAAGTTAAAGTTGTTTTCTTTGTGTAAGAGGGTTCATTTTAGCTACTTTCTGCTTTATCTAGCGATTTTATCTCTATTTTGAGTTGAAATTAATTAGATTATACTTAACAAAATAATGTTAACATTACTATTTATAACAGAGCTTTGAGCTCTTATTTAGGTTTGTTTAAAGCTGGGCGCTAGACGTCGTTACGCCTTACGCGCCTGTTTAAGTTTAGCAATTAGAAACTCAAGTTAATTTAAATGAGACATTTAATAAGGCTACACTTACTACATTTCAACAAATTGTATCCTTAATGGCCGTTAATAAACGCAAAATTGTTATAAACGTAAAGTGTAAGTTAAATGACGTAACAAAGACATATGTATTTTATAAAAAAAATAACAACTACCAAGGAGGCGATTAAGTTCTTTTATGTAAGCTGTGTCTAACTTGTGTTAAAAATATATGACAAATTTAATTACTTTTTCATAGCAAATTAAAAGTCATTCAAACAATTGACTTTTTAAAGGCCAGTTAAACAATTTTAATCCCACTCACTCATTCTTTATCTACAGTTTCTATTTCTATTCTATTTTTATTTTATGTAATTGTTGTCTTTAATTTTTTATAGTGAATTATTAGGCCTAAAAATTAAGTAGTTCATTAAAAAAAAAATAAGGTCACTTGTATCGCTTCCAGTTTCAAGTTCATCTCTAAGAAATAGAGTTTTTATGGTTAAAGATATAATGACCTTAAATTTTCGTGTTTTCTACCGCTTTATGAATGATATCATATTCTACTGTTTACTTAACAGCCGTTAATTTGCTGCCAATTGTTTATAAGAAAAAAAGAAACACACCAAAATTTACAAAAAAAAAATTAAAGAAAATTAGTTTTTTTACTTTAGTTTGGACTTCTGACTAACTGATTCTGTATCTGTATTTGCACAATACTAAATATGGGCTTGTCTTCTTTTGTTTAAATTCCTTTTCCAAGTTGGTAAATTTGCTAATAAAATGAAAAAGATAATAATAATTTTGTTTATTTATATATTTATGTATTTATTTTTTTAAGTATGACAATTTAAATTCAAACAAACAAAGAGGCATTTTAAAAATTTCCAACTTTCTACCTGGGAGTTTTATGGTCACTGCTTTTGTTTTTATTGAATTATTTATTTATAGTTTTAAAAATATATATATTTTTTTAAACAAATCTACAAGTATTTAAATTATTTAAATTGTTA